>CAEFZY010049709.1:0-13293 GCA_903066815.1 Brachyrhaphis roseni
CATCATCATCATCATCATCATCATCATCATCATCATCATCATCATCATCATCATCATCATCATCATCATCATCATCACATTAATAAAAACGTCACTGTACACGACCGGACCACTGTCACGTACTAAAGGGTCCAATATGAGTTGCTTTAGATACTTTAAGGACTTTGGTTCTGAAGAGCTGGTGTTAGTGGTGAAGAGCCTCCGTCTCAGGTCTGGTGTTTGAGAGCGTGCCGGTTTCTTTTTTCCCACAATGCAGTTCTGTAGCTCTTCATCTTCTCAGTCTTCCTCTTCACAACAGCGTTCTCCTCCCTGCAGGCAGAAACAAGAACTTTATGTTGCTTCTTGGTCAGCAAAATAAAACATAGTTTTCATGTCTATTTAAATGTAGGGTTGTTATGAAGCTAATACATTTGAACAATTCTCTTCTTGCTGTTTTCACAGATAAAATAGAATTTTATAAATCTGAAAACTGTTTTCTTTTTATAAAGAAACTATTAATAATTTTGATGATTTTACTCGACAAAATGTAACATTTGCTACTAGTTTCTCAATTGGTGACTGAATGTTGTTTCATGACTTTATTTTTGTGTTTTTATGATGTAAAGCAGTTTGAACTGCCTTGTTGCTGAAATATGGTACAAAAATAAATTTGATTGATTGATTCAGTGCATTGAACATTTTAGATATTAAATAAGACATTTTAAAATTACTTGGAAAAAGTGAAACAGGTTTTAATGTTGCTGTTTTTAAGTGAAAAGCAGATATAAATGGGAGTGAACCATATTGGCAATAATATTTACAACAATGCAAGGAACCAAATTTGAAAATATATTAATTAATAATAAATATATTAATAAATATATTAAGTAGTCAACATGTGTGTGTGTGTGTGTTCACTCACAGTGTTTGTATGTGCTCAGAGCAGAAGCTGAAACACTCTGTGTCCTGTGAGTCCGTGCAGAAGCAGCGCTGCAGCTCCCTCCGGAGGCGCACCGACCCGAATCCGTACGGCACCACTTGGCTGGAAGACAAAAGATTCAGCCGTTTATTTTAAAATACTCAAATAGTTCTGACAAAATGGCTTCAATGTTAAAAAATTAGCTGCTTGGAACTGGAGAATCAGTTTGATTCTTCATAGCCAGTGAAATATTTAGCTTGCTAACTAAATATTTATTTTATAGTTAAGTATTTAGTTTGAAACCAAATATTTAATATCAATCTAAATATTTTGTGCCAATTTCCAGTTCCAGTCTCCAAGATTTATTTTCTTTTGAATATATTTGATGTGCATCTCATCAAAGAAGGTTAATTTGATAAAATATTTATATTTTGATAGATGTTTGGATTCAAATTTAAAAAATATGCATGAATATACATTTCTACTTCACAGCAGTCTTGGGATTCATTCAGTCTTCCTTCCTAAAGCCTCCATTTTTTAATTTCAGAAAGCCTGATAAAGTTTAACATTCATTTTGTTTTTGGTGCAGGAACCTCTGAGTTTGTTTTTGTTCAAACTTCACAGGAAGTTTCTACAGTCAGATTTATGAACGGGGATATTTGACGAGTCTTTAATAAGGCTGTATTGCTTTCATTTGCATATTTGTGACATTGTTTTTTCAGAGTAAAGGGCTTCAGTGAATTCAGCATTTACTGCTCATGACAGATAAACCTGAACTTAAAATAAACTCGAGCTTTAAGATTACAAACTGGAAGGTTTGGAAAGGATTTCCCAGAAATCCATCAAAAAGCTGCAATTATCCTCCTGTGAGCCAAATTTGAATACAAACCACAAACATGGCTCCTGTGATCTGTTCTGAGCGGGTTCCTGGATGTACGTGGTGCCGGAGAGGCTGCAGGTTAAAGCCGGACCATCGGCTGCATTAATGCGACCGCAGCGGGAACCGTCTGCAGCTGAACGCTTCAGGTTTAAATAAAGGTGTAACAGCAAATTAAACCAGAATTGCTTCCAAATGGAACATTTTTGAACCAAATTTAGACGTATAAGAGTTGAAAGCCTCTGTTATCGGCAGCACATCTGGATTTCATTTCCCCCCCACAGCTGGGGATAACATACAGCCTTTTTCATCTCCTCCTCCTCCTCCTCCTCCTCGTCATTTCTACAATATCATTTATTTTCCTCTCAGCAGCTTGTTGACCTCCCTGCTGTTGCCTCCACCTTCCATCCTCTCCTGAGTGTCAGAGGACTCCTATCTCGGGGTTCAGGGAGGAATAAATCTGGGTGACCTGAACTGCTGAACTGCAGCTCCATGAGTAACGGCTGCACAGTGGCAGAAGCTCCATGTTTCTTCCCAGTTATTGTTGCCAGAAAACATCAAACAGCCCAGAAATTGGTGCCAACATTTCCTCTACCTTCACATAGATGAGTGGCAGGTACTGGACGACTGTGTGATGTGATCTTTGCAGCCTTCTGGCTTTAACAGAACCGGACCTGTAGCTGGTGTTGTTGGAGTCTTAGTAATTTTATGACCACAGCTGCATTCATTCATAACGGACCGTCATATTTCTCTGGACTTTTGATAGAAAGCTGGCTGCACATGTTTGAACCTGTTATGGATTTACATCATTTTACATTCAGACTTGAATAAATTATTTGCCCCCTTCCAGATGTCTTTCTGTTTTCCCTTGTTGCCCCACTTAACTGTTTCAGATCAACAAGTGATAATAAGATAACGAATGATAAAATTTGAAAATTAATGGATTAGGATTAGGATTAGCAACAATTTATTCCACTCTGACTTAAAGTTTTCCAGCATAATAAAACAATTTCAGGTTATATTAAAGCATCTCATTTATATTTAAGCCCATACTTTGACTAGGCCACTCCAGAACTTTATTTCGTTGTTTTTCTGAATCATTCAGATGTGGATCTGATTCTCCTTCAAGCAGAAAAGCATTCCCAGATCATTATACTGCCTCTACCGTGTGTGACAGCAGTTCTGATGATCTTTTGGGGATTATCATCATGATTTTTTAAAGTGATGCAGACTTTTGAGTTCTTTTGGGTTAACAGTGGTTGGTTTTGATAACTTTTTCTTTAAAAAAAATAGAATAATTTGGAAACTGCATGTTGTGTTTACTCTACTTATCTGTTGGTGGCACAAAAACTTGAAATATTTAACTGCCTGCATGAAGATTTTCCCCTCTTCGTTTGCCTCCATTTTCTGTATTTTAAAATGGCTGCAGTTCAGCGTTGTTAAATTGTTCCCTCCTGGAAAAGAAATAAGTCCTTAAAAGCCCCAAAGAAGAGGGTTCATGAGGAGTACATTGATTTACTAACACCAAACACACCAGATCCCAGCTTTAACAGAGAATGTCTCTTTTTTTTAACCTGAAAATATGACCTGACAGCTCCTGACACAAGTACAAAAATCTGCCCAAACATCGGTGTTACCATGGAAACCGAGGCTCAGAGTATTTAAACCATATTAGACAGTCAACGTTTGGCTGATGTTTACGGCGGTGGCTGCCAGATAAACTGTTTCAAGGTGTCTCTTTGTAAATCAAACGTGTCCAGATGTTGAGAAAACTTTGATTGAGTTTCATTCTTCGGCGGCCGTTCCTCATGTCTCTCATCCCGTCTTTCGCCTGGACTGAAGCCGCGTTGGACGGCTAAAGGCAGCTGTCGAAAACCCAAACTCCTCGTTTATTTCACTACTTATTTGGACATTTCTTAGGGTGAATGTCTGACTTTAACGCAACATTTACTTCGATAGGACTGTTGTTTCACTCCCAAATGATTCACTTGATGTTTATGTTTTTAACAATGTAATAAAAAACTGAAGCAGGGATGATTTATTTTCCAGCCTCTTCAAGGCTCTCAGTTAAAAGTCAGATAGTTTTACTGATCTGTTAACTTTTATGAAAATCAGACTTTAAAAATGAATTTTGCATTTTTAAATAATAATTCAATAAATATCAGGATTTATTGAGAAAATGATACAATAAATGCTTGTATCATTGCTAATATTTGTCAACTGAATATTTGCCTGAATATCCAATTGTACAAAAAAGTATTGCTTGTGTTTTTGCTGCCAATCACATATTTAGTCAATTAGAAATGATAGATTTGAACATTTCACCAACCATTAGAGTAATTCTAGGAATGCTGATAATTAGATTAGATGTTTTCATTCCTAAACTTGAAGAGACGAATGTTTTTAAGACGAAAGAGACCGCAGCGTTTAGTGGCAGTTAGTGATGGTGGGCTCTGCTTCTGCTGTTTAAGAGCTTTTTATGGAAAAGGCAGGAAGATCTCATGTGACCACACTGCTATGTTTAGACCAAACCAACAATCTGAGACAGTTTGGGATCCTCTCTGGAAGCTATTTTGGTGAGACCCTTTTTTTACTTGACCTCAACTTAATTAATTTTGAGTGTGACTGTGAAGACCTTTAATTCAGCCTCAAAACATCTGCAAATTTATGGGGAAATGACAGAAAAATGAGCTTTAGCTGTTACTGGAGCTGATGGGAAACACAAGGAGAGTTTCAAAAATCAGACACATTTTTATCAATCTATAAAGAACACTTTTCTTATTGGTTTTACTGGTCAGATATTAATGTTTAGCTAAAGTTTAAGTGATTTCTGAGGAACATTTCCAACTGCATTGGTAAGCGATTTCTAAATGGGAGCAGAGTAGGAGGGGTTAACTGGTTGTGGGTAAAGGAGCATCTGACTATAATAGCTTTAAACTCTTGAGGTTTCTTCATTCTGTTGTTAAAAGTTTCAAACCGGCTATTTAGCAAACCAGAGGAAACACTCCAGAAATTACCCTTCTTTAGGAAAGATGTGCTTTCTTATTACCTCCACCACAGCTAACTGCTCAGTCATTGCTTGTGAATACTCAACTAAAATCCAGTTAATTGGAGGTGATTGTGAACGGAGATGTGTTTCCTCTATTTAAAACCAGGCATATTAAAAGACATTCATGTGGTCCTAACAATGTTTCAGTGACATTTTGGCTTCTTCTTTTCTTTTAAACTGGAGTCAGGTCTCTAGTCTAACTTAAACATGTATTCCTCTGGTGTCATTAAAACTTTCACAGGCAAAGTTTGAACTTTATGGGGAAGGAGCAACGTTGTAAATAGTTACATTCACTTCAGCAACGTTTTAGGGCTGAAGTTACCTAAAACAGTCTAGGACTGTAGGCACCGCTGGTTCTGGGACCAGAAGTTATTATCAGGCACTCGGCATGGCGCCTAAACTATCTGGTTGAGGACCCGCTACTTTACTGTTTTTAATGCTTCACAGTCCTTAGGAAGATGGAGCAGATGTTAAATTTAGCAAAATGTGTCTTGATTAAAATAAACATTATGGTTTCTGTAAACCAAAGATTGAAAACCAAGAAAACAACTGAAATAAAAAAGTATTTAGACAGAAATCAAGTTACTATCAGCAGAAATTAACACCAACTAGTTTAAACCAAACTGGTGGCCTATAAAACCTAATTTATTACCAAGGAATCACCCAAGGAGCATGATGGGTAAGATCTTTGCAGAACATACTGTTGGTGTTAGTTTCACAATGTCTGAATGAATCTGTTGCTAAACTCTAGAGATTCTTCAATGACAGATTTCTGCATCCTATGTGCAATAATGAGCGTAATCACAGGTTCTTTTATGTCTTCTAACTTAAATGAACATGCATATTAAATTAGCAGATGTACTGTTTCAAATAAAACTTAAAATTATGCCCACTCACTGCACAAGACTCCACTGCTGAAGGAAAAGCATGTTGAATCTGGTCTAAGGTTTGTTCCAGAACATTTGGACAACCCATTAAAGAACTGGGTTTGTGTTATGGTCAGGTGAGACCAAAGATTAACTCTTTAGATGCCACTGCATGCGCCATGTTTACCAGTTAGGAAATGGGAACATCATGCGACTAAACGAAGGATGAATTGAGAAATGCAAAACATTCTCAACAAAAGGATTACCAAGTCAGTCAAAGGATTTCAATCCAACTTTAAATTTATGAAAAGGAATAAAGATCAGAGTTTATGGAAGACAGTTTGTGTCCAAAATTATAGCTGAGCAACAAATGAGATCATTTGTTCCATACTTTACAGAAAACAGTTCTTAAAAAGCGTGTTCATTACTGCCTGATTCCTCTTTATCACCCATCAGATAATTCATAGATTTATATGTTTTGGTTGTTTGCACATGTGGATACGGTTGGTTTCCCTGACATCTGGTGTGAGTTTCATGTTAGTATCCTCATTAGAAATATATTTGCTGGGGAAAACCACGAGGTCTTTGAGATTCATCTTCCCAGCTGGGGAGATTTATAACAGGAGAAGTTTCTCTTTGGAAAGCCGGTACTCTCTTCAGAAAATGTTTAACTTTAGCTAAATTAATCTGGTAATCTCAAGCATGTAAAGAATAATTGTATTTTTATTTAAAGAGGCTTAAACTTTACTGCAGTAGTTGTTCTTCATTTATCACTGATCTTGGAAAATATTAGATTGTTGTCTTTTAATTAGAGGTTGTTAATTTAATTAATTTCAGACCGTTTGTGTCCAACAGATTTCTGAAGAAACTTAATATTTTTTGTAGTTAAAGATGCTGTTTCTACACATGTTAAAATGTAATGACCTTACAGGCTGAGAACTTAAACAGTGATGAGGAACCGGGACCACAGAGACACTTTGTCTTCGTTTTGGACTGCAGCTGCTGTTTGCACATCCTCCCATCCTCCCTCAGAAACCCAGCAGCTACTACAGATTGTGTCTTATCTCTGCTATTCTTCATCATCAGCCCAGCACTCCAGCTCAGCCATTAGCATGATAACAAACCCCTAAAATGTTTAATGTTGACCTCCCGTTTACTCACCTCGGGGTATTGACCCAGACGATGCCGATGTGACAGAAAAAAATACACTCCTTGTCTTTCTGGTTCTCGCAGGAGCAGCGCTTTTCTCGCCGGTGGGCTGTGTGGGCGAGCTGCGCGAGGGGGCCCTCCTCCGCCACAGGGCTCATGTCAGATGCTGGGAAACACAGAGGAAAGGAAATGATTAACAACATGTGAACTACAAGCTCAAAATGAGCAATCTTTTAGGTAAAACATTTAGATTTTGTTTTTATTGTTGAAGGTAGAAAGATGATCTTAATGTAAGTTCAGTTACTGCCAGGATGAGAGATTAAAGCCACTACATGAGGTCTGCATCACACCACTGCTGTGAAAAATCTAGTTTAAAACCCAGGAACGACTCATGTGGAGGCTGCAGTCCTTCATTCAGCTGTGGAGGGTTTAAAGTCCAGTTCTGGGCCGTTTCCTTAACATCTTCTCTTTCTCTCTGTGCTGTTTTTCTTGTCCATCTTCCATTATAGATACATAATCTTAAATAAAAATTAACAACCAGAAGAATGTACTCTGATCAAAAGATAGGTTCACACAGCAGGAAAATGCGACTCGTACCTGATGTGTGTGGCGTCTGAACGAACCAGTTCAGATCATTTCACCCTAAAAAATATCTGATTTGTGCCACTTCCACTATTTGGTGCTAAACTGAATAAATATCTACTAGTTTTCACAGTGTGGGCAGTCTGAACAGTCATGTTGCATTTGACTTTTGCATCACTGACATGAGACATGCGTCATAATTCAGCACCAGAAGAAGCTGAAGAAAGCAGTGCTAACAGTATGGATGAAGGTAAACAAAAGAAAAACAGCAGAAATTGGCTTTGATGGTACCGTCAGTTCTCTTCGCTCAACAACTTCAAAACTGATCAATAAATGATCAGCATCCATCAGTAGTTCTGTAAACAACGCGCTGCTGTGTGATGTTCTTCTTCTGCACATGCAGGTCACTTTAGGTTCACAAACCGTTCGCACAAAAGTCTGATAGAAGTTATAATTAATTAGTAACGTAAACAAAAATGAAAAAACGTATTCCAGCATTTGAAAGACTTTTTGTCCCACTTGCAAGAACTCAGTGTGGTGGAACACCAGCATGCTGGACACACCATTCCCATGCGGTGTGCAGCCTCATGCTGTGGAAAAGCTTCTCTTCTGCAGGAACACGGCGGCTGGTCATGGGATGATGGACGCCGTTATACTGGACAATCCTGGAAGGAAAGTCATGCCACACGGTTCAGTTCCTGTATAATATTTTGAAACTGCGCAGCAACATGTGCCAGATTTTAAAGATGACAAATGATTAGAGAGAAGAGCGATGGTTTGTGTGATGGGAGTTTCTGCTTTCTTTGAAGTCTTTCGTTTGTGCTCAAAGATAAAAATCTGTGAATAGGCAAATTTGTCACCATTTCTCAACCGCACATAGATGGGGATCCAATGTACAGCTTCTTTTTCTTTGTCTGGAACATTTTGTTTAAGATTATTTAGGATAACTGAACATTTTTACAAGGCTATGAATTACGTTTGGATTACTGGCAGCTTGAAAAAACACAATGTAGAATAAAAATGTGGCTTTTCTTTCAGTTCAACAAAGTAATAAATTATTGAACTTGATAGACACAAGGTTGCAGAAAGTAATCCACAAACTGCTTTCTGCAGTAAGACCTTGGCTCCTGGCTGCTAAACTCTTCCTTTAGTTGCTGGTTTCTAACCGTTATAGCTGGCCTCACACCAGTAAACTGCATAAAGGCCACAGATGAACAAAAATAATGCACTGCAACTCAGTGCCTTCACCTGAACACTCACTGGCACATAACAACATGCACATAAGGCATGTTAAAACCAGCACTCAGGACCTATAAAGCAGAGAGGAACCGCAGATAGGCTTTGATGTAGCTTACAGCACACACGGGAATGTTTGGGCGTCTATGGAGGGTTTTACACGACTTAAAATAACACCTCTCCTCTCTATAAACGGTCTGGTCTTCATGCTGCTCTGTCCTGGAGAATGAAATATTTGAGGTTGTTGCTCATGTAAAGTTTTCAAGGAAGCTGTTATTTTGTTAAGTGATGCACAAAAACTTCTGGGATACTTTGGCTAATTTTAGTGCTTTGGGTTTGTTTTATTTTTAGTAACATTCAGTGGCCTCTAACCGCCATTAAGAGTTTAAGCTTTCAGAACATCTTGGAAAACAGCATTGATTCATTTTACTATAGTTAGATTCAATAAACATAAAATACTAATCAGATCCATAAGTTATGCTAATGCTAAAGCAGCGTACCAACATGATAATTAGCCAAACTAAATTCAACCAAAGTAGAAAACTACCACATATTTGCCTGTTTCTGAGAAAATGAAGAAAAAAAAAAGTATCTGTGGTGAAAACCAAAGTTCTGCTGTGGGTCGGCTCTGGTCCAACCGCAGTAGCATCTGTCAACAGCAGCCAGAGGTTCATCTATCCATCACAAGCCAGCAGCTGATAAAGGAACAGCACAGCGTCCAGCTAACAAGATGTCTGTTTAATGTTTTCACCAGTTGGAGTTTGTTTTATGAACCAGAACCTGAGTTTACTCAAGAATACTGTTTCCATTTTGTCTATTTTGATTTGATGAAACATAAAATATTGGTATAACTGTGCTTGTTTCGGAAAAAAACAAAAAAACATTCCAGGAACTGGCAACGCAAACAGCAGTGGATTTCTAAACGCTGCAGGTGAGAGCTCAGTCTGGGGTTGATTTCACAGATAAACTTCCTGATGGATTAAAAACCGGAGTTGGAACGGTGGTGTTCAGTTTGAGCTTGGAAAATTAATTTCTTTCAGATTTGTCACAGTTTGGCCAGCAGAGCTCAGGAGATCACAATGACAGGTTGGAGGCGGCGCTGAAAGGCGATGTCACGCCCTTTAGCCACGGTCATCGTGTATCCAAAAGCACACAGAGCGCGCCCTCGTTCAATTTCCTGCCTGCGGACACATTGGTTTACTCATGGAAAGTTAAACAAGCAGCTCAGAGGTCTCAACCCCACAATCTGTTCACCAGTCTGACATTCTGTCAGGTTATTCAATTCAACTGTCATAAATAATATATGACAACTTCTTTACATGAGACTTTGGAGTTGAGTTCTTCTATTTATTCTCTCATGTAAACAAAGTATTGGAGCAAATCGATTCTTTTTGATTCTTCTGTTTCTGACATGATTTATGTTCAAACTTCCACTTTTTTCCAGTTAAAATGGATGTTAACTATTTTCCTGCCCATTGTTTTTGAATGATTCATAGATCAAGACAGATGCATTTTGTGTACTTCTACTTTCTCTCATTACAATAGTACTTACAGATTCCTGTGATAAAAACACACTTGGCCTTTTTATTCGCTGCCATTTTAAGTATTCTCTAAAGCTTCTCTTATAAACTGGACTTGAAGTTTCTCCTGAAAATGTTGTGAACACATAAAAAGCAGCATGTCTGGCCACCAGAAGACTGAAGCTCACGGTTCAGCCCAGAGCAGTGCCCGAATCAAAGTAAACATACTGAAAAGATTCTTTTAAAAAATTCACAAGGAGATCAAAAGTAAAAAATTCAAAAGGTCCCTTTCTTTTCCCTTTCCTCAAATCTCAACACACCCTTCTCTGAATGATGAAATCCATGTGTTCACCCAAACAAATCTGGTTCCTGCTCGTCTAACAGCTTCTTTGACAATTCTTCAGCATGTTTTCATTTTGCATCTACTTCAAACTAACCTTAAAACTTTTTTTTGCAAAGATCAGGAAGACTTTTATGTCTGAGCCTTCAGCAGGAATCATTTGGCTTTTATTAGATGTTAACATATTTCTGTTGATGGTGGGAGTTGGACTGTATGGAGTGAAAAAGGACTGGTGCGAGTACAGACCCTGTGGTGCTCCGGTTGGCTGATCACCTGGTTAAACACGCAGTCATTCAGTCTGTTTGTCAGGCAGTCATTGATCCTGGTAATTGCTGAAGCCTCTGTTTCTTTTGGACTTTCTAACAAACCAAATGAGGCTCCCAGAGACTAAAGGAAAAATGCAAATGTTCATCATGTCTGAATCCTTGAAAACCTTCAGCGGAGTAAAACATTCCTGATTTTAACCTGAACTACATCTCAGTCAGATGAACTTTCACCTTCCTTCCTGAAAGGCCTCAACACTTCAACCACAGACTCTCTTATGGTACCAATATCAAACTTTCATCCTCTTCCAAAGTCCAATCTGCCAAAGAGCTGCTCAACTCATCACCTGTAAGTTTCCCGGCCGTCGGCTGTCATCGTTGTTTCTTCCTCACCAACGTAATTCAGTCTCATGAAAGACAAACAATCTCGCCTGACTTGTTTTTGTAACCTGCAGTCCTGCCTGCCCTGAATCATGTCAGGTTAGAGTCGGGCATCGGACCAATCAGAAACGTCTGAAAGCTTTCTGAGCTGCAGGCATTTCAATCTAAAACCTACAAGTCTTTTTAACTAGCAGTCATTGACTTCCTGAAGTGGAGCCTAATATCAAACCCAGTGCAGTGAGAAAAGGTCAGGAAGGCTTCAGATTCAGATTCTTATTCAAGTTTACTTCCTGTTTGCTCTGAGCTGCTGGAGGAACGGCATTCTGCAACCGGCAGACCGAACTCTGCAGCGCAAAATCGGTTCTGGTAAACAAATAAATCAATCAGCGGTTTCACAGTTATATTTCAAAAGTCTGAGCAGAAGTCTCCCGCTGCTGTGAAAAGCATAAACAAAACTAGAAAAAAGATGTTAAAACAATAAAACCACCAACATTTTACCAGGATGTTCTACGATCTGTTAATGGAAACCAGAGGGAGGCAAACCACATGCAAGCATTTACTGGTTCGATGTTCGTCTTGAGCCAATTTGAAATTTAAGCCCTGAGAGGGTTGAGAATCACTTGTTTGTGAAGTTCCAGCTTCAGTTGTAATAAATCAGACTAATATTATTCACGCCTGCTGCCACATCTGGAACAATACCAGCATTTTCCTTCCAGTGTGCGAGTCAAAACACAAACCCTGTCCTGTCTAAGACGGCGGATGGGACATCAGATTTCATGCTGAAAGCTGGTAGTTTATTGTTTCCCTGCTCCAGGCGGTGAATCACGCTTTATGGATGCAAACACAACATTTTTTCCATTTCACATCTTGAGATGTTCCTGTCTCCCCTCCTGGCAGCGGTTCAGTCCGCTGAGCAGCCGTCAGCAACCCGGCTTCCTCTCCTGTAATTTCCTTTAGTGTTCTGTGGTCTTTATGTGCCATAAACGTTCATGCTTTATGCAAGAAGTCATGGAAATTTGCCTGTGTTGGTTCACATGTATGTCTGCAGAATAAAAGAGGCAAATCCCAAGATGAGATCTGCAGTGAAATGTTTGGCTTAATTAATTATGATAAATCGTTATGTTAATTTAGCAAATTATTAATAAAGTTAGAATTTCATTAACCAAAAGACATTCATTCTCTACCAGGTACTGTTCTGAAAATACTAGACTTTTATTATCCTCATTAATATTCATAGTAATAAAAAATGAAGAAACTTCACTGAACCAAAAGATGAAAAAACAAACTGATCAGATCAACCAACTAATGAATTATGGCAATCAAAATTGAATAATGAAAAATATATTATAAACTAATTATTATATGTGAAACTTTAGAAAAAACAATGCAGCCATATAACATGAACATGAGAATGGAATAACTGAAGATGATTTTCATTGGTTGGATTGAACTTTCTCCTCTCTCTCTGCTCCGCGTCCATGAGGATTCCTCTATTGGGGGTCAAAGTTCAGGCATTATTTGATCTTTTGAGATGCTAACTAGCTGTCCCCAGTTGTAAAATCAATACCTTGTTGCCATGGCTACACATTACAACTATCTGAAAGAAAAAAAAAAAAAAAAAAAAAAAACTAGGAGCAA
The DNA here is from genome assembly GCA_903066815.1 of Brachyrhaphis roseni. Classification (NCBI taxonomy): domain Eukaryota; kingdom Metazoa; phylum Chordata; class Actinopteri; order Cyprinodontiformes; family Poeciliidae; genus Brachyrhaphis; species Brachyrhaphis roseni. The sequence goes on from CAEFZY010049709.1 coordinate 12,800, forward strand.
ATTCTCTTACAAGAACCAGAGGGAATAATTTCTCCAATGTCTTGAAAATGAATGACAAACAAAAGTCCAGAACCAATCAGAGCTAACGTAGCAGAGCTAATGTCCAGAACCAATCAGAGCTAACGTAGAAGAGCTAATGTCCAGAACCAATCAAAGCTAACATAGCAGAGCTAATGTCCAGAACCAATCAGAGCTAACGTAGCAGAGCTAATGTCCAGAACCAATCAGAGCTAACGTAGAAGAGCTAATGTCCAGAACCAATCAAAGCTAACATAGCAGAGCTAATGTCCAGAACCAATCAGAGCTAACGTAGCAGAGCTAATGTCCAGAACCAATCAGAGCTAACGTAGAAGAGCTAATGTCCAGAACCAATCAGAGCTAACATAGCAGAGCTAATGTCCAGAACCAACCAGAGCTAACGTAGCAGAGCTAATGTCCAGAACCAATCAGAGCTAACGTAGAAGAGCTAATGTCCAGAACCAATCAGAGCTAAC
>CAEFZY010049714.1:0-59928 GCA_903066815.1 Brachyrhaphis roseni
ATCTTAACATTTTGGGCAAAACCTTTATGCAGAATAGTTTTTGAAAGATTAAAGCCTCTTTTAGCGGATAAAAAAAAGAAAAAAAAATTAAAGGCACGTGGAGCCTTTGTTAACAGAGCGAGCCGAGGCGACGTGGCAGCTGGACCCACCGGTGGGTCCGTCGGGTTCTAGAGGTTAAAACTTGAACAAAAGCCACAGATGTTTTCTGTGTCCGGTGAATTTTTGGTTAAAACATGTTTGTTTTTCATTCAGTGGGTAGAAAATCCAGAAATTTTACTCAAGTAAGAGCAGCAATACTTCATCAAAGTTACTCAAGTCAAAGTAGTAAAAATACTCCCAAAAGAACAATTTTTTCAAAAAAAGTTACTGAGGTAAATGTACCTAGTTTCTACCCAACTCTGGTCTTACTTAAGTACATTCTCCATCCACCTCTGAACATTTTTGTACCTTGTGGCCCATGACTGCCATCTCAGCGTAGCCCAGCAGAGTTGCTTCAGCTTCATCTATAAACCAGTCCTCCTCACCGGCTCCCAGGTCTGATGTGTCCACGCTTCGATTTTCAGTCTGCACCCGAGCAGCCGTCTCGTTGAGATGAACCCGCCTCTTATAATGATAACTTACAGGCACCTTTCAGGAAAAGAGAATAGCTCATAGCATTTTACAAGATAAATGAGATCAGTGGAAAAACCTGTGAGTTACACCAGAGTAAGAGGTGAAAAGTGACACGCCTGATCATTAACTGCAGTTTTCTTGCTTTGGTTGATGTAGGTAAGTTTTGGGAGAATCATCATTTTAACACAGCTTTGAGGTAATCAATAATTTTATCTAAATTTGGTGACATTTTGAAGTTTTCAGAAACAGCAACTGGGCATAATTTAACTCTTAATGATTCGATTTCGACTATACTTGTTTATTTTTTATAAGTTTGACCCTATCAAAGTGTAAGTAAAGTTATATACAAAGAAAACAAATTAAAAAAAGCAAACAGAAGTATACTTATAAACTTGTTTCCACATACATCTTAACACCTAAAATAAAATTATTTATCTTCTTGGGCTATCTACTGGCTGAAAGAACATGTTTGCTTTTGCTAACTCAACAAGTCTATTTTTATTTTATTATTGTTCTAAATTACAAGCTGAAAGTAAAGAACTATTTTGATTTCCATGTGTTTTCTATATCATTGGAAAGCTTAGCATCCATACTTACAAAATCTGTAAATAACTCAAAATGACTTGTTCTTGGTTTTAGTCACATTTACAAAACAGCACCACCCTTCGCTTTACGTGGCAATGACACAGAGTTAAGAGACTTTAATTTCAGGTTGTATAAGATGTGTTATTTCCGAGGCAATTTCAAGTTAGGTGGTGCGTGAGGATTTGTTAAAAGGGGTAAGTGGTTCTTAGCCTGAATAAGTTTGAGAAACTCTGGTTTAGACTAAACATAAAACTCTGGTTTGGGGTTAATTAACACATTTGCCTGCAGCTTTTTTGGAGAGTTTGAGAAACACTGCTCTACTGAATTGTTGTTTATTTTTCTGTGTGAATTTGCCAAACTTGAACTCATCACCTTGAAAGAGTGCAGCGTCTGGACGGGAATTGGCTCCAGGCTGCCGTAGACAAAGTCTTTCTCCCTGGAAGTGCAGGCCTCAATCTGCCCGAAGGCCAGCAGCATGCGTCCGTGATGCACCATGTACATGGTGTACTCCTGAGGGGTGAGCTCCTGCCCCAGCCTCTCCAGAACCCCCTCCTGCCACGGGGCCAGGCCCGTCTTACTGGTGTCAGGTGGAGGGCAGCTTCTGGGACTGGTTGTGTCCTGCCGCTCCTGTTCTGGTGCTTTCTGGCTTCTTCCCTCGTCGGCTAGTTTTTGGTTTTGCTTTGGATTTTCCAAATTCTCCTGAGCGACAGCGCAGGCGCCTCTCTCCATGCTGAACATCATCTCAAACAGATTGTACTTCTCCATGTTGATCACTGGAGGTTGTGCAACACTCTGAGCAGTTTCTTCTGCAGCATGACTTTCAGACAAGCTGCTTACAGGAAGAGCTGCAGAGGGAAACAATTACAAAACATGTTAAAATAAAAAGTTTTTCTGTGTTTTTGTGCTTCAGTTTGAGTCTCTACTGCAGAGGTGTTAACCTTAATTTAATTTTGGGCCACAACAAAAATCTGAATGTTCTTAAAGGGGCGGTTTTAAAGTGGCATAAAACAGCTCATTCTGAAAGGAGTTCAAAATAAACAGACTAGAATCTCATTATCTAAGATGATGTAAAAGATGTACTGAACATGTTTCGTAGCCCACAGACCAGTGATGCCCAAAGTCGGACCTCAAGGGCCGGCATCCTGCATGTTTTAGTTCTCTCCCTGGCTCAGAACTAAAACATGCAGGATGCCGGCCCTGGAGGACCGACCACTGCCATAGACCTTTCCTAATTTAAGCTGTACAGAAGAAGCTCCTCTTTATGTCTCAGAACCAAGCCGCATTTTGACCAACCTTCACTTGGGTTTTGGTCTTGAACACCTCCGACTGCGATCTCCTCTCTGCTCTCCTCCTTTATGTCCTCCTCTTCTTCTTGCTCCATAAGCTCTGGATACAAAGGCTTCATTTTGAGGCGGGCGAACAGGTCTGACTGGTCAACTAAAGCCATAGCAACATCCAAAGCCTCCCCATGCGTCTCTCTTTCCTTCATCATGTTGTCCTGCATGGCGTTGAAGTTATTTGGGTTTGTGTCATCCACCGGCCAGCGCAGCCACTCCATGGAGCAGCAAACCACGCTGGCCGGACACACCTGCAGGTGAGCCGCCCGCGAGGAGCGGGGCAGCTGGACCGGGCAGCCGTACTCGGCGTTGAGGCACGGCACCCTCACGTTGGGGCACAGCAGCAGGTGATCCTCCTCTTTGCACAGGTGGAAAACCGCTCCGCAAAGCAGACGGCAGGGAACGAGAGCGCAGCTGGCAGAAGGCTCCACCCGAGCCCTGCAGCGCCGGCTGTAGCAGGAGTCACAGTGGAGATGCTGCCGGACCCTGGAGCCGCGAGAACGGTGACTCTGAGAAACAGTTACACAAAGAACAGCAGACGGTTAGCAGCACAGTGAGGAGTTACTAGTTACCTTTACTCAATTACATTTACTTGAGTAACATTTTTATGAAGTATTTCTACTCTTACTTGAGTAAATTTTCTGGATTCTCTACCCACTGAATTTTTTAACCAAAAATTCACCAGACACAGACCTGCAGTTTTTGTTAAAGTTTCATACGTTTTTTTATGGAAAGAAACTGATTTGGAAACATTTTCTTTTGCCTCATTTTTTTTTTTTAACTTGAATGAATTATTGTCATTTTTGTCCTTAAAATACCAAAAATGTCCACTTAACTGTATGATTTTCTACCCACTGAATGAAAAACATGTTTCAGCCAAAAATCCACCAGACACACACCTGCAGTTTCTGTTAAAGTTTTTAATAAAAAAAAAAAAGATTTAGAAAAAAAATTTATTGCCTGATTTTTATTTATTTTTTACTTATATGTGTTATTGTCATTTTGGTCCTTAAAATATCTACATTTCCACTTAACTTTTAGCTCCATCTAATTATGTAATTATTAAATATTAAATGATTGATAATTTGATCAGTTGCTCAGTACTTGAGTAGACTTTTTACCAAATACTTTTTAAATCTTGAGCAATTTCTGAGAAAGCTAATTTAATTATAAAGTATTTCTACTTTTACTAGAGTACAATTTCTGCATTATCTAACTTCACTGGATGAAAACAAACATGTTTTAACCAAAAATCCACCAAACACACAACTGCAGTTTTTGTTAAAGTTTAAGTTTTTGTATTGAACAAAAAACATTTATTTTGACTAATTTTGTTGTATTTTTTTTTACTTATATGAATTATCATTTTAGTCTTTGAAATACCAAAGTTTCCACTTAACTTTACATTCTGGTCATCTGATTATATAATTTTTAAATATTAAATGATTAATAATTTGATCACTTACACAGTAAAAAGTATTTTACTAAATACTTTTTACTTTTTTTCTTGGATGGATACTTTTTACTTTTACTTGAGTAAAAATATGTTGAATTAGTGTTACTCTTTGTTGAGTTTATGGGTGAATCTAATGCAAATGTGTGAATCACTATATTAGTTTTCTACTAATTATGACTTGGCACTGCACTGACGCTCAACAAAAAGTTTGTCACTCACCATATTTCACTGATTTTTCTATCCTGAAAGAGAAATAAACAAGCGAGTTTAGTACTTTAATTTAATTTCTGACATCGATTGAACATTGTATCATAAAGCTGAAAACTCCCTCACCCTGTCTAGCTTTGTCTTTAAAAAATAAAACCAAATGTGTTCAAATAAATCAGATACCTACATAAATCTGACTGAACAGTACAACTTTTGAAAATAAGACAAGCAATTTCTCACTAAATGTTAGTACTTTTAAAGCTATAAACACTTAAAAAAATAAAGCAGTGCAACAAATTCAGTTTATGGGGCCAAATAGTAAACATTTTTCTAAGGAAGCCTGGTTGATCACATCTTAGTTTGCAGTTATCCTTCATTCTCAGCAAGCATGTGGCGACAGTGGACAGGAAGGACTCCATTCTGCTGTTACAACTCAGTTAAACAGGTGTTAAAAAATAACACCTTTGCAGAAAAATTAAGAACCAATATCCTGGTTTTGTATTACATTTTAAATATAATCGCATTTAACACGTGTAATAATATTCTAATCAGATTTTTACCTGTTTACTTATCTTCTGAATATTCAGTGATCAGTTTTTAATGATTAGGATTCTGATTATTTTGAAACAAACTTATAAAAATCCATGAAAGAATTTTGACATTCTGATTCAGCGCTCCTTGTTTTTAAACAATTGAAATGGAAAATTGAAACTGCTGCTCAGTCTAATGTACAGATCTCCAAACAAACACCAGAACCAGTTAAAATCTTCATCATCTACTCGTAAATTAGCTGCTCAACCCTCGACATCTTGGAATTTAAACAAACTGAAAGACTCAGAGGTGATTTACCAAATCGCCGGCCAGACGTCTTTGTCTCCTTGGTTTTATAACGCTGCTATCAGGTCTGCGTTTTGAACTGGCAGGTTAAAATTAGCCAAGGAGCAGAGAGCAGGTTCCCAAGGAGAAATAACCCCCCCACCCACCTCAACCGGCGTCACGCTGCAGCAGATCGTTTAAAATTTAAAACCTTTATAAAATCTTTATCCACATCTGAATTAATGCGAACAAACGTTTTATGATCTGTGACAATAAATGCAACCAATAACACACACAGGAAGTGATATAATGGATTAAATATTACACTTGTAAATATCAACTGAAGGATCAAATTTTCCTAATAAATAATATTTATAATGCAGCAGTAAAAGATTATAAATATGAATATATTTCCTGATTTAAGAGGTCGAGAGGGCTTGTAACCTAAATATTGCTTCTGACCACCTGTGTAACATTTCTCAGTCAGGACTTTGCTCTATTTATAACAGCAACACACACAAACACACAATAAAACACACACATTTGCTCTTTAAAAGCATAAGCTGGACTGCCTGTTTTCTTCTCAGCTCATTCAGTAGGTAGGCTAACAGCTTAATTTAATCATTTCCTTTTATTCTTTTGCTGCAGAAACATTATGTAAAATGATTTGTTCATATTTATTTTGTTATAAGACGGTTGTACTGAAAGACGGTGAGTAATGGAGTCTTCTTGTTTACACAGATCTGCAGCTTCAGATACAGAAACTTGCAGAAGCCACATTTTAAAGATGGTGAGTTAATGCTTCAATAATAACACTAATCTCTGATTTGATTCCACTACAGCAGACATTTTAAAAATGTTTTAATTTACTTAGCATGTAACTGAATTTCCCTTTAATTAAAAAGAAAATCTGACCTTCTGAAGATAAATACTAAAATAAATTAAGAGATTGAATGAATATTTTCAGGTAAAAGAAGCACATGGTCACCATGATGTCATCTTGTTTATTTTTAAGTCTTGAAATTGTCATATTGACCTCACAATACAGATTTTTTTTAATGTTTTGTAAGTTTATTGCATCAGAAAATTTGGACTTTAGATGAACCTTATTCAAGATAAAAGTAGTCTTAAGGAGTTATTTTGGGATATTTTGAGGACATGTGAAAAATAAACTTGGATCTCATTTTGAATCTGTAAAGATGTAAATATTATCTAAGACTTCAGGCTGGAAAAGTGAAAGCTGTGCAGATTTCACTAATTATTTGCAGCAGGCCGGCATCAATACTGGATATTAATATTGCTATTCTGACCAGTATTTACCAATATTGTATGTACTTATTTCAAAACCTTAAAAAAAATAACAACCGCTGACTTTACAACTGTTTCTACGCTTCAGCTTTTTTCTTTTCTTTATCTCATTCATTACTTATGTTCAGAACTTTGTTTCAGCTGTGGATGATTTTAAATAAAGTAAATCTTCTACATTTTTGACATCATCAGATGAACCAAAATATAAAGTTAAATGGACATTTTTGGTATTTTAAGGACAAAAATTACAATAATTCATACAAGTTACAAAATGTGGCAGAGGAAAATGTTTCCAAATCAGTTTCTTTCCATACAAAACATACGAAACTTTACTCAAGTAAGAGTAGAAATACTTCATAAAAAAGTTATTCAAGTAAATGTAATTGAGTAAAGGTAACTAGTAACTCCTCACTGTGCTGCCAACCGTCTGCTGTTCTTTGTGTAACTGTTTCTCAGAGTCACCGTTCTCGCGGCTCCAGGGTCCGGCAGCATCTCCACTGTGACTCCTGCTACAGCCGGCGCTGCAGGGCTCGGGTGGAGCCTTCTGCCAGCTGCGCTCTCGTTCCCTGCCGTCTGCTTTGCGGAGCGGTTTTCCACCTGTGCAAAGAGGAGGATCACCTGCTGCTGTGCCCCAACGTGAGGGTGCCGTGTCTCAACGCCGAGTACGGCTGCCCGGTCCAGCTGCCCCGCTCCTCTCGGGCGGCTCACCTGCAGGTGTGTCCGGCCAGCGTGGTTTGCTGCTCCATGGAGTGGAACCGCTGGCCTTCCAACATCGCCTGTTCTCAGCCGCACACTGAGCTGTTAGAAAACCTGCTCAGGGAAAGAGAGAGGTTTGGATGTCTTGACCTGGCCATGGCTCTGCAAGACCAGGACGCTCTGTTTCACTCCATCAAGATGAAGAAACTGTTCCCGGAGCTGATCCAGACCGCAGAGGAGGAGGCGAGGGAAGAACGGCGGCTGGAGGAGGAGATGAAGAAGGAGAAGGAGAAGAAGAAACAGGCTCTCATGGAGAAGGAGGCAGCAGAGAGAGCAGCTGCAAAAGAAGCAAGGGACAAAATCTGGGAAGCAGTTAACATGATTAATGTGAATTTCCCTGATGAAAAAGAAGATGAGGATGAAGAAGAATATGAAGAAAATCAGCCGATGTTGTCCCAAGCGGAGAGGGAAGCCATAGCCAGAGCATCAGAAGTGGATGCTGGTCTGTTGGAGAACTACAACGCCTGGGAGCGCATGTTCAGCATGGAGATGGGAGGCTGCAGGGAAACCGAGGGCACGGCTGCAGCAGGTCGAGGTCAGGCAAGAGGAAGAGGAAGAGGAAGAGGGAAAAGCCTTGGTTCACTGAAGGAGGAGGAGGCAACCTGCGCTGGTGCAGCAGCATCCACCAGCAGTGCATGCTCCTCCTCTCTTACTGGGAAACCCAAAATGAAGAGCTTTGTGTACGGAAAACTAGAGCCGATGAAAATCATCACTGTGCGCACGTTTAAAATCCCGACCAGCTTCACAGCCAGGCAGGGCCGCATCCGTAACCCGGGTTTCTACAAGAGAGAAAACGAAGCAGTGGAGACCAGCGACCTGGGTGTGGCGCCAGGCGACATGCCAGTGTGGGAGGAGGTTCAGGTGAGTGGACCTCCATGTCATCATCTGATAGGAAAGGTCTTTTAAACATGCAACACGATAGAGAAAGCTCAAATGATTACAATCTGATACACTGCAAAACCACAAAATCTTGAATTTTTTTTTTCTTCTAGTTTCTAGTGAAAATATCTTAGTTCACTTGAGATAAGGAAAATAAACTTACAAGTAACTTGTCAGCAAGACATATGAGCTTGTTTTAAGGAAATAATTCCTTAATATTGATGAAAAAGTACTAGTTCCATTGGCAGATTAATTGCTGAAAAGTTACTTCTGAGTTAGTTTTGTCTTATTTTAAGTGTACTATTTGCACAAGAAAGTGGACAAAAAATACTTGGTAAGATTTTCTGGTTTTGCAGTGTAGAAGATTGTAAACACATTACAGCATTTTGCAGACATGTATGACGGACAGGCGGACACTACAACTTTAGCGTGTCCTAAAGCTATAGCTAGGCTAATTTTACTAGTTCGGCAGTAAGTACTACATATTTATCTGAGTATTACACAGAGGTAGGTAGTATTTGTAATATACTTATATTGTTCATTATTAGTTAGTTCGCAATGAGGCTAGTTTATTGTTGTCATAGCAACTGCCTACCAAGTTGACGGAAGTGTGACGTCAGAACTTTGTATTCCAAACCCAGAATATTCTAGTTGTTCCACATGTCAGGTTAAAAACTACACGGTAAAGGGCCTTTCAGTCATTTCAAATTAAAGGCAGGTGTGAATGACTTTTTAAAATGTTTATCTTTTGGGTTTGACTTTCCTCGCAGGCCTCCCTGCTGTGCTCCCTGGAGAGGGAGCGGAGGGGTCACCTCATCGCTGAGAGCACGTCCTCGGACAGCCTGCTGATGGATGAAGGCACGCAGACCTACAGCTTCCTGTCCGCTCCTTTCCGCAGGAACACGTCGCTGGCTGACCTGACAGCTGGAAAACCGCTGGAGCTGCACCTGCAGCTGCAGGTGGAGAGCGTCACCAGCCGGCACAACAAGGCCTGCTCCGCCTTCACCTTCCTCTGCGGACACACCTTCCAGCGCAGGGAATACGGAAAACACTTCAAGTGAGTCTTCTTCATCAGTTCATCATTTAAATATTTAATAAATCCTTCTCTTCCTAAAAATTAAAAATACATGACTTTTCAGCAGATTTACCAGCACTTCTACTCTTACTAGAGTACAATTTTGGGTGCTCTAAAACTATGTAGAAGTACTTCAACATATTTTCACTCAAGTAAAAGTAATAAGTAGACATCCAAGTAATTACTCAAGAATAAAAAGCATTTGGTAAAAGTCTACTCAAGTACTGAGTAACTGATTTAATTATTAATCATTTAATATTTAAAATTACATAATCAGATGGACCAAAATATTAAGTGCAAATTATGGTATTTTAAAAGGTCACAAAAAATAACATTTGTCAAAACAACTTTCCAAATCAGTTTCTTTCAATTTAACAGAAACTGAAGGTGTGCATCTGGGTCTGGTGAATTGTAGTTAAAATATTTTGTTTATTTAGTAGGTAGAGAATCCAGAAATTTTACTCAAGAGTAATACTTCAAAAATAAAATTACTAAAGTAAAAATATATAGTAGCAAAAGTACATTTTCCCACAAGTGTTACTCAAGTAAATGTAATAATGTAACTAGTTACTATCCAACTCTGATGCAGTCTGTCTATTTGCCTTTGTTAAATGGAAATGGCCGGTCGGTGCAGGAACATCCACAGCGACATTCAGATGTGTGTGAACGGCTGGTTTGAACAGCGGTGCCCCCTAGCGTACATGGGATGTACCTACAGCCAGAGGAGGTTTCGGCCTTCCGCATATGAAGCCACCGTCAACTTCAAGTGAGAAAAAAACATTTTTTCAGATAAGTTTATGTAACATTATGATTATAGTAATGTGAACAGAGAAATCAAACTCAAACTGCATCACTCGTGTCATTTGAGGTAGAAATCAGTTCCTGAGGTGAGGGAAATGAACATGACAGTGAACATAACTGAAGTAAAGATACTAAAACACTGTAAAACAAACTAAGTTTGTTTTAGATGCAGGAATAACATTATAACATAATGTAGCTAAAAAGTCACTCTTAAATAATACTGCCCCATTAAACGTGTCATTAGTTTAGCTCTGTTACTGTTGAAATAATTAGTTTTTCTTTATTTTGGGAATTATTATTAATTAGGATTAAAATACTATTTGATAGAAACATTTTTAGTGAATAAGGTGTCTCCAGCACAGATTTAAAAAAAGAGAAACTGACCTCTATCAAAATCCCCAAATTAATAATTTCAGGTCAAATGCTTGTTTCTAAAACATGCAGGATAATCATGAACCTATAATTTCTTCGTCCAGACTTCAACATGCAGATAAATATAAACCAAACAATCTGCTTTCAGTGAGGAGCTGGGCTGCTTTGGCCTGCATCCATCCACCCCGTTTTCTCAGCCTATGGGTGGAGGTCACGTCGAAGGAGGGGAGGACCGGCTGAGCTCGCTGCCCTACGAGGTGCTGTGCCACATGGCCAGCTTCCTGGACAGCCAGTCCCTGTCCCAGCTGGCCCTGGTGTCCCGCCTCATGAGGCAGGTCTGCTCCTCCCTGCTGCAGGACAGAGGGATGGTGACGCTCCGCTGGGAGAGGAAGAGCTCCTCACACGGGAGAGCCAAGTGGAGGGTCACACACAGGGTGAGCTGCAACCCAAACATCCAAAGAGTTAAAAAACAAACCCAGGAGGAAGCAAACAGGAGGAAGCTGTTCCTGTGGACAGTCAATCCCTCTGCCAGTGCTCCCAGTACTAACTAGAAAAACCAAACAGACCAGGAGGCGGGACTTAGCTCAAAAAAGTTACTGAAGTAAATGTAATTGAATAAGTGTAACCTGTTAATACCCAACTCTTTCCTTTTGGGAATGCTAATGCTAAATAGCATAGCCACTGATAATAGGGGATAAACGGTTTTCCTGGAACTGTAAGTCGTTTCTCCGCCCTTACCACATTTAGCAGAGAGTACATGAGCATAAATGACAGCGCTAAGACCCGCCTCCTGCCTCTGATTGGTTGTTTTTGGGTTGGAAGTGATGCATTTTTTACCATAACAATGGAGATCGATCTTTTCACAAATTATCTGTCTTATGACATGGTGACAGTTTTAACAAATATGTAAAAAAGATACTTTTTAATAAATTTACACACTGGAGCTTTAGTGAAAATATTGAGCTTTGAAAATAAACTAAGACAGACTGATCATTTTTACCCTCTGTCCTTCAGGTGTGGCAGTTTAGCTCCCTGTTCTCTCCTGTGGACGCCTGGAGCTTCAGAGACGTCCCGTCCATCGCTGAGCATCTTAAAGTTTGTCCCTACAACGAGGTCGAGTCCAAGACTGAGAAAATTCGCTTGCCTCGTGTTCGAGAAGAAATTAAACCGAAGAAGAGCTGCAAAGGTCCCACACTGGTCACACTGTTCCAGGAGAAGAGGATCATGATGTAGGAGCTGCTATTGGACCTCAGTTCAATTAAATTCAATTATACTTTATTGATCCCAAAGGGAAATTAAACGATGCATGTTTTCTCTCTCTTTCCATATTCATTAATTAGAAATGGAGCTTAAACTGGTATAGAATATAATCCTGATTTTAATGTGGGATAATAATGCAACGTCTTGATAGCACTTTAAGAGTTTAAAGAAGAATTGTTTAAGTTTGAAATAAAACAACTCAAGGTAAAAAATTTCTGCTGTTTTATTTAGATTTTTCACTTGCAGAGACAAATTGAAGATTGAGATTCATTCTCATACATTCATTAATTTAATGGAAACAAATATATGGAATCAAAATAAAAAATATATTGGAGCAGGTTTATAGAGTTTGAAAAGTTAAAAATGTGGTAGAAAAAGCAAACAACGTAAAAATCAAGCAAAAAAAGTCGTCCAATTATTTTATTTATTTTTTACAAAATGGAAATTTATTTTAGATCCAAAACATGAAAGAGATTTTTACGATGGCATGTTAGGGAAATTCAGAAATTTTCAAGAAACAAAGTCAAAAACTTAAAATTTTTGGATTTTTTCTGAGTTTCAAAAGTTGAACATTTCCAAGTTTTTTGTAGAAAATTTCCAAAATTACTCTAAAAATGTCTGACTTTTTCACTTTTTTTCCCCCCATCTACAGCGTTCCTAACATTGTAGATTGTAGATTTTGCACATTTGCTGTAGTTAAAAAGCATCTAGTTTTCAATTGAAAAAGTTATTGTCTGTAAGAAGAGTAGGATTTGGGTCATTTTCTTTAAAAAATGTTTGCTATATTTAGTCAAGTTTAATAAATGAAATCAAAGCTGAAGACAAATTAAAAGTCTCCGACTCCATCTATCGGCCAAATTTGCATCATTTTGATCTGCAGCTGGGGATCGCACAAAAATCAGTCCAAAGACCACAAATGGCCCCCGAGCCGCACTTTTGACACCCCTGCATTAGTATTTTAGTATTTAAACTTTGAATTGTGTCTGAATGACAGCAGCCACCTCTGGCTTTGTAAATGGTGCTTTGTCGACTGTCCATTCAGCAATTCAGCTTCGTCAGCCGTTCTCTTTTCCTGCAGCGCTGCGAAACAAAAGAGCTCGCTGCCTTTCAATAATGAGGCTGAACATGACCAGCAATGCTAATGAAACGCTTCATTCACTACAGGTCACTTATTAGCACATTTTAGTGTTCTTATCAGCTCAAAACAGTGCACTATTGAAAGCTTCTAGGACTCGACAATGCATTTTAGAGATGGACTACTTGGTGTGGGAAAGACCTGCCATCATTTATCTGCAAAGAGGAAAGCAAACTGACATCGGACACCAGATTTAACGGCTCCCAGCTGAAGTTTAATGTTTTAGGAGTGGATTTGTGTCTATGTGCCATTACCGTTGAATAAGTGACATGTCTGGGACCAAAGCACGTAAGTTGTTCATTCCTAATAATTATTACAATTGGGAGCATCTCATTCTGATAGTCTGAGACCTCTTTGTGTCAAGATGTGGGATGTTTTGTAGCTTCAGTAACTGATTTGATGATGGTTTGCTCAGCATGTGGTGAGTTTACAGACTCTGATTCTGACGACAAAGAGGAACAGACAGCGATGGTGTGTCTGGAGACAGACCTTCACGATGGACAGTAAGAAAAAAACTTTAAGATCTGGAAATGTAAAAGTCTGGTTTAACGTGTAGCCCAGGGGTGTCCAAAATGCATTGGTGGACCTGGGCATGATTTTGTGCGGCCCCCAGCTGCAATTCAAAAATGATACTAATTTGGCCGATAGATGCAGATGGAGTACAGTACAATTGAGTGTTTCCATTTCTATAGCCAAGCTTTAACAAAAGGTAAAACCATTTGCTGCACCCAAATCAGCTTTGACTCAATTTATTAAACTTGACTAAATATAGCAAATGTTTTGAAAACGAGTTGGTAACAAACTCTGAGTTGAAGCTGCATGGGGCTTTAATTCTTGATAGTGGATTTTTATTTCTGTGTCAACAATTAAAGGATTTCATTGATTGTTTTGAAAAGTGGACCTCCTACATATGGTGATACAATTATATAAAACACAAATCAAAGGTAAAATGGGTGGCAGTGCCTTGACAGTGTCGAAGTTTTAATCTGATACGCGATTCTTTTGTTTGTCATAAAACCTTTTAAGCATTACAGCAGCGGGTATGTGCTTTAAACATTTTTTTGTTATTTATCTGCAATATAGTCTATTTGGATAATACACAAAACTAACCACTTCTGTTTGTTCATGTGTGACGTGAGGATGAAGGAAGTTGATATTGGTCGTCACAGTGTGCTATTAACGCGCTGCGATGGAAAATATAGCGCCATTTCAAACCAGTGTTCACACTATGGCGCTCCGCTTAGCAAAGGTAAGGAAGAAAGCAACATAAAAGCAGAAAAGATAAAGTCTCCAGTTAAAATGTTGCTTTCTAGTGTGTTTAATCTATCTTGCAGTCATGTTTTTTGTTGTTTCTGCTCAGGTGTTATTTCAGGACACAAAGTGCGCTGCCCGTGGCACGGCTCTTGTTTTAATGCTCTGACAGGAGACCTGGAGGAGTTTCCTGGGATTGACTCTCTACCTTGTCACAAGGTACAAACCGGCCGGTACATCCACATTTAGCTCAACATTTGCTGCTTATAATTTATTTTTCTTTTTTTCAGGTCAAAATTCAAAACAGCAAAGTGTATGTGTCCATAAACAAAAAGGTTGGCAAGTTAATTAATTGTTAAAAATGAAATTAAAGTTAAAATGGCATCTTGATGTGAAAAATAAACGTTTTGTGCCACATTCAGGACATCCGGCATCAGAAAAGGTTGCAGCGAATGGGAGCTGCAGTACCAGGAGTGAAACACACGGTTTTACTGCTGGGAGGAGGTTGGTGGCCATGTTTCAGTCTGTGTCCTATTTAAAGTCCAAAGCTTAAAAAATAAATAACCAAATCCTGCTGACTCAGCAATGAACATAAAACAGAAATAAATCCAGTGAGAAACTATTGCCATTGGGTTTGTTGTTTGAGTCTCACTTTGAGCCAAATTATTGACCCGTAAGCCTCAGCTAATTCTTTCTAGATGAATAGAAGAAGTTTTTGATTTTGGACTATTTCAGTTATTTATCAATCAATTGAAAGTCAGAGACAGAATCAAACATATTCAGCCCTTTTCTGTTAAATAAAATCTAATTATGTTAAATCAAGATGTGAATTGATTCTGCATCTCAACACGCCGCGGTTGTGTGTTGGTGCCTGCGTGTTTCCTGTCAGGCGCTGCTTCGCTGATCTGTGCGGAGACGCTGCGGCAGGAAAACTTTGGCGGCAGAATCATCATGGCCTCCAGAGACGACCTCTTACCTCACGACAAAACCCGACTCAGCAAGGTCATTAAGCATTTGCATTGATCCTTTCTTTTCATTTTCAGGACGGAAAGCATAGCTGAATAAGTTTTTTATTGTGTATAATTCAGGTAATGAATGTGCTGAGTGACACCATTGTGCTGAGGAGGATGGAGTTTTTCCATCAGTACGACATTGAGGTTTGGCTCCGGAAAGAAGTGAGTACTTCTCTCCAAATGTACATTTTCCTGACAGTTTAGCAGCTAAAAAAGTTTATTTTATAATATGGCATAAAGAAACTGAGCCACATGACTTGATAAAGTTTTCTTTTTCTGTCTTTTAAAGGCAGTATCGGTGGACACAGAGAAAAAGACGGTCACTTTTGATGATGGTTTAGTCCAGAGCTATGACCAGCTGCTTCTCTCTACAGGCTGCAGGTCCAAACATTAATAATGTTCACATTTATTTCACCTGATGTAAAAAAAAAAAAAGTGCTCAAAAGTGTAATTTAGCTAAGAATTTGGGTCTGCAACCTTTACAGTCCTGCAAAACAAAACTCATTTAGAGCTGCAAATGTTGTTAAACGACAACTTATACATTTTTAATAATCTGCCATGAGGAATTTATTGTCATTTTTTATAAAGAAGCACAATTTCACTTCTATTTTCAGGTTTACAAGTAAAGAAAAACAGAAAACTTTAGATATTTCAGGAAAATTAAGTTATGTTATGCAAAATTTCCAACCGAATGGAAAAAAAACTAGTTCTAAAAATGTATTGTTGTTCATTTTAATATTAATCTGCACTGGGAATAAAATGTTCCATGGAAAAATCTTTAATTTTCCTTTAGCTTCTCCATATTTCACAAAGACCAAAACATCAACATTTAATTAGGATTTTATGTGACAACTCAATGTGGGGCACACAGACAAAGTAAAGAATGGCCGTAAAGTAGAAGGAAAATATTCCACAATTTTCATAAATAAAATCAGAAAAATGTGTCATGCAAATACAAATTTAATCTGATACTCCTAAATAAAAAAAAACAGCTCCACTAATTGTCTCCAGAGTTAATTTCCCACCTTTACTGTTAATAAATGTAAGTACTTGCATCAACGTTACACCAGGGTTGTCCAAAGTGTGGCCAGGGGGCCATTTGTGGCCCTTGACCTAATTTTTTTCGGCCCCCAGCTGCAATTCAAAAATGATACAAATTTGGCCAGTAGATGCAGATGGAGACTTTTAATTTGTAATTTTCTTTACAATGGAAAATCTAAAGTACAACACAAAGGTAAAACCATGTTTATCCAAAGACTTTTACTGTAAAGGCAACTCTGAGGCACCCAAATCAAACTCAAACCCAGAAGAAACTGAAAACTAGATGTTTTTCTTTAAATACAGCAAACGTGCAAAAAAGGGAAAAAAGTAAGAAATTTTGAGTAATTTCAGAAATTTTCCACAAAAAACTTTTCAACTTTTGAAACTCTGAAAAATTCCAAAAGTCAAAAGTTTGACTTTTTTTTTTTTTATTAAGCTCAAAATTTCTAATTTTTTTCTAGCAATTTTTCAACTTTTCAAACTCTGAAATTTCCCAGAACATTTCTGAAAATGTATTACTTTTTTAAAATCTGCTATGGCCCTGATACGCCATTGTAAAAATTCATTAAAGTTTTGGATCTACAATAAATATCCTTTTTTTTTTTTTCTTTTTTATTGGATTACTGAATTTGCTGTTGGGTTTTTTGGCTCATGATTACTTTCAATTCAACAATTTTGACCCAAATGACGAAAAGTTTGGACACACCTGCTCTACACATTTCACATTTTGTTTACATTTTTAAGCATTTTGAGAACATAAGGCGACATTTTAAGAGTATTTGGAGTCTCATGAGTCTCAGTTGAGGCTGGTTGACTTGCAAACAATAACTATATATATTTTTTTAGAAAAATCCCTGTCAGTGATAGAATCAGTTACCAACTGAGAGCTTAATTGTCCACTAAAACAATACTTCTATTTTAACCAACAGGAGACAAACTGTAGACTTTAGTAGAAAAAGCGGCAATTGTTAGAGTTATTGCACTATTATGAATCAGATTGTTTATTTTTCCGTTAGAGCGAAGGGTCTGGACGTGCCGGGGAGGAAGTTGGACAACATTAAGATGCTGGAGACTCCAGAAGACGCCCGACAAATCCACGCTGCCTCTCTAGGCTGCAACATCGTCCTTGTGGGAACTTCCTTTGTCGGTACTTTAGCTGCGCTGTGCAAAAATCTTAAAAACAGACTTAAGAATATTAACGTTTAAATTAATATTGATGTCTTATTTATTCTCAGCATCCCAGTTGTTCTGTGTTGCTATTTTTAAAATTTTAATGTGCTTTATTTGTGCACATTAAAAGGAATTCTGATTCTAATAACATAGCTCTACGTAAAAGGCAGCGTTATTTCAAAAGTTGTGACATCATTGCGCTAAAATAGGCTTTTAGGCACTCAGTAATATTGATTTTGTGTTTATTTTCATATTTTCCTCACAAAGGATAAGATTTTGAGGTTTTGATGTTTTTAAGACTTTAAACTGCTCAGTAAATATTTCAGTATTGTGAATAAAAGCTGTTCTGTTGACGATCTCTGTTTCAGGAATGGAGGTGGCGTCGTACATGATAGACAAAGCGTCCAGCATCACGGTGGTGGGGAGCAGCGACATGCCGTACCAAAACACTCTGGGTCGCGAGGTCGGGAAAATCACCATGATGGTGAGGCCATCCGAACTCCCTGGTATTTTATTTTTATTTATTTAGCTGTTTGCACTGAAACGCTGTTGTACTGCAGATGCTGTTGGAGAAAGGTGTGAGATTTTACATGAATGATCACGTGACAGAAATTAAAGGCGTTAATGGAAAGGTAAAGCCGGAAAACGTCTAATTATTAACTAGTAGTAAGAAGATACATAAATAATTAGGTTTCTTCATTTTGTCTTTCTTCCTTTAAGGTGAAAGAAGTCGTACTTAAAAGTGGTCATGTTATCCCAGCTGATGTTTTAATTGTGGGTATTGGTGAGTAAAATTATTGTAATACTTTACTTCTAAAAAATATATTCATTTGTTTTTTTTATATATAAAAGAAATATATAGAAACTGTGGACCTTGTGATATATATCTCAGTTCTGGAGCCAGGTCTTGTAGGAATTTGAGTCCGTTTATGAAACAGCAAATTTTGCAAAGTTAAATCAAGACTGTGCCGAGTCCATTTGGTCTTTTTCAGAAATGGTGTCAAACTTATTTCAACAAGTTATTTGAGTAATTTTAACACTTGAAATAGTTATACCTACTCAGTCTCTTGTTGAGTTATTTAAACTCTAAATTTCAGGTTCTGAACGTATTCAGCATTTGCATTTTTTTTAAAAACACGTTCATCTTTTTCTGTTTTCCACCAGGCAGCATCCCAAACTCAGAGTTTCTGCAAGGCACTAAAATACAGAAGAACTCCAAAAATTATGTTGTTGTTGACAAGGTCAGCTTTTATCTGTTATCACAGGTGGTTAGTAATGAGTTAATTTTATTTGAGTAATGTTTTTTATGTACTTTTAGGAGTATTTTTTTACTACACTGTACTTTTTACTTTTACTTGAGTAATTTTATTAAGAAGTATCACTACTTGAGTAAAATTTTTTAATTCTCTGCCCACTGAATGAAAAACAAACAAAAATTCACACATCTGTGTTTTTTGTTAGTTTTCAAAAAAATGTTTCTTTTGCCTTATTTAATTTTATTTACATTATTAAATAATATTTTTAAAATGATTAAATAAATTATTAAATGTATTTATTTTGACCAGACAATAAAAAGCAGAAACAGAAAAAAGTATTACGATGCCAATTGATGTGTAACTATGTTATTTTTATGTATTATTTTCATTTTGATCTTTGAAATACCAAAATTTCCATACATTTTCATATTGTGGTTCGTCTGATGATGTAGTTTTTAAACATTAAATGATACATGAGTAGCATTTTTACCTGAGTAATTTCTTGGACAGATACTTTGTACTTGAGATAAAAAAGGTGGGTAGAGTAACCCAAAAATTTTACTAAAGTAAAAGTATCACTACTTCAACATATTTTTACTCAAGTAAAAGCAAAAAGTAGCCACCAAAGAAATTACTCAAGAGTGAAAAAGTATTCGGTAAAAGAACTAATATTTGGTATTTTCAACCAAATAGGTAACAAAAAAATAACAAAACCAGGCAACAGAACATTTTTCCAAATCAGTTTCTTTCAATATAAAACTTATAAACTTTAACAGAAACTGCAGATGTGTGTCTGTGTCTGGTGAATTTTGGTTAAAACATGTTTGTTTTACTTTCAGTGGGTCGAGAGTCCAGAAATTTTACTCAAGAAAGAGTAAAGATATTTCATAATAAAATGACTCAAGTAAAAGTAAAAAAATTAACTTCTTCAAAAATGTTACTCAAGTAAGTGTATTTGAGTAAATTCTGGAGGTAAAAATATGTTGAAGTGGTGCTCCTCTTATTGAGTAAAATCTTTGGCTACTCTACCCAGATTGTAACACTTTATGTATCTTCATTTCTAACGCATCACCACATTTTACATAATTTACTCTCTAAATTTGCTTCCTCAGTTACTGTAAACCCGATTTCCTCATTGACAGAGATCATTTTTTGTTTTTCTCCTACAGTACATGCGAACAAACGTCCCTGATGTTTTCTGTGCGGGTGACTTGGCCTCCTTTCCTCTGGCACTGGCTAAAAACCAGTTAGTCAACATTGGACACTGGCAGATGGCACAAGCACAAGGTAGCAACACCTTCTGCTTCACTGTGCTGAACATCCAGGGATAATATTCTGCAAACCGTCGCTGCAACAAATGGTTGATTTTACTTTTCATGTAAAATCCTGTTTTGTTTAATGTAGAATGTATTAAAAAGTTATTCTTATGTTAACTGTAAAGTTTTCTTTTTGTGCTTTAGGGAGGATAGCTGCTCTGAACATGCTAAAGAAAACAACTGAACTCACCTCAGTTCCTTATTACTGGACCATCCTACAAGGCAGAACCATCAGATATGCAGGTAAGAAAACAAACACTAAGGTTTCTTATTTTATCTGTAACTGGAAGAAGCTGCTGTCTGCTCTGGTCTTTTCCAGGTTATGGGGAGGGATACACTGAGATAATAATGAAAGGAAACTATGAGTTTGAGGAGAGGAAGTTCCTGGCCTTGTATATCAAGTAGGTTGACAGAGAGAGAATCTAATTGTAAAGAAAAGCATGCAGATTCAATAAATAGTTTCTGCTTTCTTTAGGAATGATGAGGTCATAGCAGCGGTGGGCCTGGATTATGATCCTGTGGTGTCTGCTGTGGCCGAGAGGCTCCTATCAGGGAAAGTCATCACAAAGAAAGAGGCTCAGTATGCAAACTCTTCAGATTATTCATCCTTTTTTAATTTTTTACATTTATTTTAGATTGAAGGGATATTTCTTCACTTCAACCCCAAAATAGCAAAAAAAATAAACACTCATTTTATTGGACTCACCCTAAGTCAGCGGTATCAAAGTTATTTTTATGTTGGCCGGTTGTGCCCGAATGTATTGATAAAATGCTTTAAACTGTTAAAATATCACTAAATAGCTGGTTGTTCTAGCATTCAATAAATGTTTCTTAAAATTAAATGCATTTATTTATATTTTTGCAATCAAAATTAAAGACTATGTGGAGTTAATTTAGAAATATTTGTAAGGAATTTGTACGATATTTGCGCTAATATATGAAGTTAAATGTGACTTTTTCTTAATTGCTGTATTGCTCCCGAACTATAACTTGACATCAACAAAGGTTGAGGCAGCAGCCACTTAAAAACACAACGTTTTTGGACAGTTTTGAGAAAAAATTGCAAAAAAAAATATATGAGTAAATAAATAAAATGTCTGTAAAAATGTGGGGATTTGTTGAATTTGTGTAAATTTTGCGGATTTGTGAAAAACTGGAGGGATTTATTGATGTAATTTGGAGTCTAGATGGCCTCATCAAGAAGCTACAGAGTTTGACGTAAACTCTGTAGCAACTACGTCACCAAATCATTGGAGGCGCCATGATGGACGTCAGAAGTGAGGATTATTGAACTGAGCGACTGAAGTTGTTTTTGTCAGTTTATTCGTGGCTTCTGCTTGTTCGAGTCAAGCTAATTTGTCTAAAACACCTGGTTGGGCTCCAGCCGGCGGGATTTACAAAAGTTTAAGCTAGCTAGCTTACAAACCGACTCGTACCTCCTCCTTCCGAACGTTTTGATCAAACTGCCGACTTTGCCTGAATTCACTCGACATGATTTATATCACTGTGTCATAAGCAGAGTCTCCCCTTGACATTAAAAACGTACAAAACAAAAGACGAGATGCTAACAGATTTTCCTTATACGTATCCATGCTTCCTCATGGTTAGACGCGTGTCTTCTCCATAAAGCAATATTTGATATCTTTCTAATTATACTTGCATATAAAGTATATGAACGCAAATCTTCTTACCTTGTCAAAAGCTGCAAATCCACGGTTTCACCGAGGGCTGAGCCTGACAGTCATTATGACTGACAGCTGCTATCCATCACCGCCGCCATCTTTCCTCATTAAAAGTTGTACAATAAAATGACACGTTTGGTTTCTATCCTTGTCTGTTCGTGCAGCCGACCGCGCAGCGACCATTTATGACGTGAAATCAACTGAAAAGAAGCGATATTAGACTATCGGCTGCCTGAGTCTTTGACAGGCTTTGGGTTGTTTTGACGTCCGTCATGGCGGAGTGGGCGGAGTTTCGAAGAGAGTGACGTCACGTGCAAAGGGTTAATAAGGGCTGATGTGACAAGATGGTTCCAACATATTTTGAAAAAAGAGAGCAGCATAATGAAAATTTTGTTTTGTTTTATTGTTTTTTTTTAATGCGAGTCCATTTTTCCACCATTTCCTGACAGGTCGGATGATCCCAGTTGGCTTCAGGTTTCCTGATCTGCATTAAAGCAGTCTGAAAATTAAAATATCAGAGGACTTCACACCTTCATGTTTCTGTGTTCTGGTGCTAGAAAACTATTCACAGCAGGGAGTCCAACACAACTGATACCTCAAATAGATGCAGCTTTGGGTCTTTCTTAGTCCAAAATGCTGTTTTTTAACTTAATAAACTCTGTGTACAGGAGTATCTGAGTGGTGTCTTTTAATATGATGTATATCGTGTCTTACCATGTTTTTTATATAAAAATGCAGACTTTGGAACTGCTGGTGCAACATAAGTGGGCTTGGAGGTCGCGGGGGGCTTTGGATGGATGGGGTTAGCAGAACAGAGAGGAGGTGGTTAGCTCTTTGAAACAGAGATGCTGAAGCAGGCAACAATAACAAAGCATGATAGCAGGGGGGAAAACAGGCCTCCAGGAAGCTGCACACAAAGCCGCTGCGACCGACACTTCACCACAAAAATACTGTTCTTTTGTTTATTAGATTATCCCTGCAAATCTAGGAAATATTTTATTCTATTACATACAGAATAAAATATTCTGTGTACAGCACACAGATTTTTGTTTTTGTGTTCATCATGATAAACTGTTGTTAGTTCAGGAAAACGTCTCTATTCTGACACCTGCTGTTCACCTGCGGTACTGATTCACCATCTGAAACATCGAAATAGATCCCAATAACACTGAGATGTTACTTTTGAATAAGAAAGTAAAATGAAAACGCTGTTTGATGTAAAATTATATAAATTCCACAATCAGATTGTTGTTGCTGCTGTGGGAAGAGTTTGGGTTCAATGTCACATCAGTGACAAGTTTTATCAAGAGAAAAATATTTAAAACTAGAATTAACCATTATTTAAGATTTCCCAAATAATGCAATGTAAATGTTTTATGACTAATACTAAATAAACAAGCATGTTCAAGCTTTTATGAGGAAAAAGGGTTAAAAATGTTCCTACTATTGTCAATTTCTTCCATTTTGCCACAAACTTCTGTGTATCTCATAGGGATTTAATGATAAACTAACACAAAGTACTGCACAGCTGTGAAGTCATGCAGACAACAGCAGTTAGGAAATCTACCTATTATTTGTGCAACAACTATAAAATAAAATAGAAATTGTGTTTTCACATGAAACAGCATTTAGTTTGTATTATTAGACATATATACATATACGTACTTTATGATGCTAGTTTGGTGCTCTTGGGGGCCCCTAGTGGTGTGGCGGTCTTAATCAGCCACTTAACTTGAATATGCTTTTACACTGATTTTAAATGTCCATCTTGTAATACTTTCCTTTAAGGGTAAAAGGAGTAAAATCCTCAATTAAGATTTTCAGAAGGATGATTCGCTGTTATTATTTTTATTGCATGGCAAAAAAAAAAAAGCAGAACTGAACATACAGATTGTAAGTAAGTCAGAGTTAATTTGTGAGCCGCCTGTGCATCTCGATGGTGTTCATTTGGTTGAAGTCTTCACTTCTGTTTCTCTCATGGCATACTGGGCTTCTTTCAGCAGAGCCTCTCTGTGTGTGATGTACCGCTGTCGCCTGTTGGCTCTGTAGCGCTCTAGTCTTTTCTCTTCCTCCTGCGGGTCCGGCAGCGCTCCTTCCCACCTCAGGCTGTCCATGGCCTGGACAGCAGCCTTCATTAGATGTGCAGGAACTTTGTTGTTGCTGATTGTATGAGAGGCTGGCAGGTGGCTCCTTGTATCCTTTTGTCGTTCTTTTGCCTTCCCGGCAACCCGAGAGAAATTATCCTTGGGTTTCGTACCAGTAGCTCTGAACTTGGAAAGCTGAGTTTGACTTGGATCTTGAGGGGGCAGCTGGGATATTGGAGACAAACTCCCAGGATTCTCTGCAGGCAGGCGACATAAACATGTAATCTCCTGCACATTTGCAGACAAAGCTGACAAAATTGAAGGGGCTACTGACCAGTATTATAATAGTTTGGGTTTTTCATTATAGTTTAGCTTTATTTCATTGTGACTTTTTGTTTGTCTAATTCCACTAGCTTAAATTATATATTCATATTGACACTTTTTATTATTATTTATTTATTTTAGAATTATTAGAGCCTTCCAACAATTTTTTGCTCAATATGTACATTTCCAAGAATGACAATGAAGACTGTCTATGTCTAATTATTTTTTAAGAGTGTGCTTGCTATTTTTTATAAGTTATTATTAGTTAAATATTGTTTAGTTTTCGTTTAATTATAGCAGTAGTCTTAGATTAGTTATTTCAATCTTTTTAATTGTGTTTATAAAAACTAGCTTCTGTATTTTATGTCACACTATGTAAAAACTCAGTTATTATTTTAACATGGTAAATATCTTGTTTTAAAGTTTTAAACTTAGCTAGAAGTGGAAGATGTTGTCCAGTTCCAACTATGTTGTTATATAATCAGTGATGTTGATTTTAACACTACTTTTTTAAAGCTTTCAGCTGCAAGCATTGCATTTGATCAAATTAATACAATGCTTGCAGGTGAAGATGGTGCCTTGTTGGCTATAATTTGCCCTGCTTTTGTGAATAGCCCTATCATGATCTTAAACGCATTTTTAATCCATGAAAAAGTCAAAAATGATTACCTTTTAGTTTTGAATCAGTAGCGTTATTTTTCTTTTTGTTCTTCCTGAGGTCAGAGACCCTTGGTGGAAGCAGTTTGTTACGTTTACCCTCATCTGCCATGATAGTCTTTGAAATGCGCCTGCGCAGACATCGTTAACAGCTATTTAGAGCAGAAAGTGACACAAATTAAAAAAAATATTGAATTATTTTCACGAATATTAGTAGTTTTACTCTTTAGATTACGTTGGGTTGGAATAAAATATCCTTGTAAATCCCAGAAGATGCTTCGCAGCTACTTTTCCTGTTTGTTCCGGAACTAACGTTTCTCCATGGCAACAGAACACACGCCTCTTAGAGACAAGCCCTGTTTAAGTTTGAATTTGTTTGATGACTTCCTTTTTATGCCACATACCGCTCCTTTTAATAGGAAAACCAACGTGAAAGCCTTCTACTATGTTTAAACTCGAAACAAAATTACTAGTTAATAATCCCACCGAGAACCAATAAAGTGAATGACCCCGACGTGATTTGAACACGCAACCTTCTGATCTGGAGTCAGACGCGCTACCGTTGCGCCACGAGGTCATGACGTAAGTTCCTCACATTGTGGTATAAAAACACTATAAATAACAGTGTACGAACTGTAAACTATGTTTGAGTTTTTAAAATATAATTGAAAGCTGATGAAAACTAATCCACTAATTGCAAAATTAATACAGTTTCTATTTAAGTGCATATTAAACCGGCTGAAACTGCACGTTAAGCTTTGTCCAATCAAAAATGAAGCCGTAAGCACCACAAGTAGACATATTCAGACATGTCAGAGGCTAGGAAGGACATTTTCAGGTGTTTAATTGTAACATACAGAAATGTAGAAATTTAATACAACCACTTACTTCAGAAATACACCTCATTATACAATTAATAGTTTTGCTTATGTTGCTGTTATCACAAAAAGCTGCTATAATAATCGATATCGATATTCAATCAATTTACTGTAACCTTAAAAAGTGATTGATAAGACCATAAGAACTAAAATTAATCCCAAAAAGCAGTTACAGGTGGTGATTAATGGGTTGGAAGCAGAAAACTTTGGGGACCAGAGAACTAAACTATATCACAGGTGCACAGATGTCAGTCTCTACGGAGCCCTGCAGGGGACATGGGAAAATCCAATGTCCCCTGCAGGGCTCCGTAAATATTGATCTATACTACCGTAAGTTTTTTTTAATTCATGATTTCTTTTGCTTTTTGATTACAAAAAATATGTTTGGTAATAAAACAATGTAGAGATACAAAGTGGAAATCTATACATTACTCTTCTGCTCAAAAGATCAAGAAAATCGGAGGAAATTTAATCTAGCTCTATGCTGCTAAAGGAAAATTCTGCATCTTTCAAAGCAATTAAAATATATGATCTAAATTGTATTTTTGAGACTTTTTTGAAACAAAACATGTCTGACAGGAATATATCTATTTAGGGAAGTAAAAAAAAAAAAAAAAACACAGTAAGATCATATAACTGTCCTTTTAACATGCCACATATCTCTCCTCACAGCTTCCTCAATGTGGAATTTTAAAGGGAGTTTCCATCCTGTTCCTGTCCCACAGAGTCTTCATTTAGGCACAGATCTCACATCTCTGTGCACAGAAACAAACAGATGGACTTTAATTGAATAATTAAAGCAAACTTTGATATTTTGAGAAGTACTAACTCAGCTATAACCACACTAACCCCACTAAATTTTACTGAAGTGGTAGTTTATGTTCACACTTGTGTATCTGCCAAAAATAGCTCAGTCAGAGCCTAAACAAGTCTTTCCTGCTTATTTATTTCCCCACACTTCTGAAATGCACCGGAGCTGCAGGAAGAAAGAGGATAAATCATCATGCTGAGTCAGAAATGACACGTAGCATTTATCCATGCTGGAGTGACAAAGTTCACACTGTGATACAGACACGATACAAAATGTTTTCCGTCAGCCTTTCGCCTTAAAACTGACACAGCTTATCTGAATTTATCTGAATCAGAAATTCAGATAAACTGTTTATATGGGGTGAAAATACAAACAGAGAAGTGAAGCGGTTTTAAAAAACAAATGAGTTTTAGCAATTCAAGTGAACGAGAAGGTTGTTCCTCTGAGGGAAAATTTTGTTACATGTTCTGTTTCTCGTTTCACACAGGAAGATTATTTGTGACGCACTACCTCCGACCTCAAATTCTGTTTGATTAATTGTGAGCATTTTCACAACAAATCTAAACATCAAGGCACTTTAAATTTAGTACAAGACAAACAAATTCAGTTCATAATATTGATTGGGTAATAGTAATCCATTAAGTAAGCCCAGCTAAATACAATGAGAAATCCCACATGGTGAGCAAGCATGTGGAGACAGTGGAGAGGAATGACTTCCTTTTAGAAGAAGAAACCAACAGCAGAGCTATGAGAGTCCATCTGCATGTTTGAGAGCATAGAAGGAAAGTACAGAAAAAACACAAAACAATGGTCTAGGAGAAATTTCTATGAAAAAACACTGTGTGCACAAAGGAAGCTCAGTTAGCATAAGTTCAGTTATAATTAGCCTTAAAAAAGTTATGTGGAACCACTTGACATAACATTTTTAAGTAAGTCCAAGAAGTATATTTGTGAGTGCATTCTTAGAAATAAAATAGTTGAACAAAAAATTGCTGAGACACAACAGTGTACTTTTGATTCGTCTGGGTAAGAAACTGGGACAAAGACATGATTATTGTTAATAAAACAGAGTTAAAACAAAAGGTATTAGTAGCATTGTCTCGACTGATTTCTGTGTTGTAGGAAGAAGATAAAGCTAAAAACAGAAAACACAGAGAAGTGAAGTCATTCTCCATCATTTAATTAGAAATAATTCAGAAATACATACATGGAGAGTAGTAGGAAAACATTTTACAGTAGTGTAAACTAATAGCAGCATAGCTACTGACATATTTTAGGGTAACCCAAACTCTCTTCTCTCATACTAGGTGTTTGTTTCAACTAATCTGGTCATAAACTAAATGAAACTGTTTATGTAAAGTCAACTCAAAAATCCTGATGTATCAAAGTGCACTGGGATGTGCTCACAGCACAGTTGTTGACAGCTTTACAGCTTTTAAAGGCATGCCAAGTTAGATTCGAAAGGAGTTTGCGTAAAATAAATGTCAGCTCAGTGAGGTCAAGTGTTCTGCAGTGCAAATGAAGGGAGGTTAACCTTACTGCTATCCCTCCAAACCAGAGAGCAATTAGATCATCTGACAAGCTGAGATATGGTGTATAAAATAGAGATGTGGAGTACAGATTATTCCCAGGGCTGAATCTATCTGATACTTTTTATTATCATCTTCCTATAGTGTTAGTTACCAAAAATATTTGCGTAACAGTTAAAAGACAAATTGTAATCTTGACGCTTCTATATGAGGAAAATAAAGTGAAGATTTATATTGTTCCACATTTGTTGTCTGTGCTCATCCTAATGTTGTGTTATAATGAAAATTACTGATTCATAATGATCTCAAGCCTCATGAATCCTGCAAAAGGACACTGTGTATGACTCACGAATCTGTGAAAGTGACACGCTGAGACCCAGCAATGAGCAAAGTGATTAACAGTTCCCCTGAAACAGCTTGACATGGGTCAAGTGTTGAACTTTATGCAAATTGCAAACTCACAAAGAAGCAGGAAATTGTAGAATTTGTGTAATCATCAAAGAAAACCGACTTTCGTAGGACTGCATTTGGCTAAATGGATCAATAAAGCAATCATAAACCCGACCATGATTTGCTGCGTATGCTCACTGAGTCAGGTGACAGTGAGGAAGCAGTTTTTTCGACTGCAGCAACTTTACAGCTGCAGAGTGACAAGCCCAGGTTCTCAGCAGACAGAAAAAGAAGACTGGCCATCCAGTCCTAAAATGTGTGTGTCGGCATGCGTCAGCTTGGAAAGGGTAAGAAGTTCATCCCAACCTGCTGATGTCTCCACAGGGCAACTGCAGCTGGTTAGTAGCAACACAAAAACGACTTTTGTGCAATTAGTGCTGGATTAAAATTAAAACATGTCAGTTCCTTTTCCAGCATGTTCGTACTAAACCTACCTGAATGTCGACAGGTTGGAATAAACATTTGCTTCACTTTCCATAACAAATGAAGTATAGAGATAGGATCTTCAGCCAAAGAAGCTGGCTCATATATTTATTTTATTAAGGCCGCGTTCACACAGCAGCCTGAAGGGACCCAATTAAAATTTTTTGTCAAATCAGATTTTTTTGCAGTGGTCATTCACATGACATGTACGTGATCTCCAGCGTGAACTGCAAACGATCTAAATGTGTCCCGCATGTGCAGTAGAGGGCAAAATAACGTCACACAGAGAGCGTGCTCAGTGTTTTACCAACCGCCATAAAACAGTAGTGCTCAGTAAAAGTCGACGCTAACGTGGAGCGTATCTTACAATTTTGACGTTGTTGTCTGACCGAAGCCAACACGTTAATTTAATCCTGTTTATCGTCCCCCTGGTTGTTGTTTTTCTTCCTGCTTGCATGTATCAGGATGCAGAATAGTGACATTTGTCGAGTATCAGTGACATTCAAGTCAGATTAACGTGACCTGGCCGTACAGATTCAAGTCACATTTGAAAAGATCGGATACGTATCGGACGTTCAAGTGGTCTGGAGCGCATTCGGAAAAAAATCTGATCTCTGTTGTTCCGACTATCATGAAAAGATCAGATATTTAAGGCAAATAAATCAGAATTGCTTTACTTCAGGCTGCAGTGTGAATGCAGCCAAACTAAGTCATTTTAACCAGCTAAAAATGACTCGGTTATTTTTCCTGGTTCTCTTTTCATCTTCAATCGTCGGTTTTAAGACATAATGCAAATTACTTGTTGACCCAGAACTGAATGAGACAGTAGCAAACAGCAACTTCTTTTTATTGTTTTCATTACATTATTTTTGGCTCAAACCAGTCATTCAGTCTAGTTCCTCATTCAGAGGAAACATGTCCGACTTTCCCCATCAAACTACTGAATACCAGCTGCACATGGTGGAGCTCAGATGATGCCATGCAATATTTGAATATCAAATAAGAGCTGCACGTGTGCCTCAACGTCATTAAAAGAAAGAAAGCATGTTTTAACCTCAAAATCAATCAATCAATCAAACAAACAAGATTAGAATTATGCAAAACATTATGGCTACCAGGTAGCCATAATGTCACTTATCAGATATTATTCAGTAACTTATGAAATGCATTATTATATACACATATTTGTATTTTCAGCCACATTTACATAAGTTACCCACCTTGTTCATCTGCCTAAGGATTGGCTGGCTGATCATTTCCTCTCTCTTCATTACCGTAAAATAGAAACAATTATTATAGCTCACTTTATGAAATACTGAAGGTACGTCCACCAGAGCACAGTATTGTTTAAACCTCTTCAGAATAATGAATGAGTTCATTTTGTATTAAAACTTTGTGCCTCAAGAGGTTCAAGCAAAGTGAACCTGCTAAACTATTTCACCTGTAATCAGATTCTGTCTGATTTTTCAGAATAAATTGTTTATATTAGACATTTGCAGTTAGTTTAGCACTCCTTAACCCTCTCCAGGCAGAGGTTGCAGATTTGCAACAGCTAAATGCTGTTTAAATGTCTCTCTCAAAAAAAGACTGAATTGTATATTACTACCCCATATGATCATTTTCTCCAAATATCAGATTTTCCTGCAACTACAACTTAATTTGAGCCTGAGAGGGTTAAACATAGAACTAGAATACGATTTGCCAAATGTGGTATTTTACAATCTGGGTTACTGTAAACTAAAGTTAAAAGTCTGTTAGTTTTTGAAATGACACATCTCTTAGTGATCACTACATTTTTAGCCAACAGGATGTCACAGCTATAAAAACAAAGTAATGTTTTTCTTTCATTTCAAATGTCAGAATGTGAACATTTTGCTGTTTGAATTGACAACATCTGTGAAATTCAAATCTCAAAGTCTTGCCACAGATTCCCAATTGAATTTAGGTCTGGACTTTGACTAGGCCATTCTCATGACCCATTTTATTGTGGCTCTGGCGGTATGCTGGCTGATGAACCTTTGACCCAGACTTAAGTCTTTTGTAACTTCAAATAAAAGTGTCGCACCTGAGAGTATCCATCACCACAAGTGGAAGAAAACTGATGCGTGATTACCACTTTTATTTCACAAATACAAATCTGAAAAGTGTGGCATGTGTTTGAAATCCAGGACAACCAACTGCATTCAGAGGTCACCTGATTAGTAAACAGAATCCTTCTCTATGATTTATCCGAGGTTTGTTAAAGAACAACAGTAAGAAGCTCTGCTGGTTACATTTGACCTCTGATTAGAAAAGCAACAAGATGGTAACTCTGGAGGAGCTGCAGTAACAACCCGCTCAGGCAGGAGAATCTGACGTTCAACCCGGCCTTTACAGAAGAAATCTATTGTTAAAAGAAAGACACCACCCACCATGTAAATGATGAGACCAAAACATAGCTGAATGTTTTGGTCTATTTTGCTCCACAGCAAAACATCCTCATGTGGAGAGGAAAACGATCCAATTCATGCCAGCAAGTCCACCTGCTAATAGCTAAAAACACACAGTGATGGTTTTGGATTACTCTGATCGGTATTTTAAGGCTTTGACTTCTGCCTATTGGTTGGTTAGCATTACACGCTACTTCGCATCAACAAAGATGGCGAGCAGTTTATCAGTGAATTGAAGGTTAGCAACTTTATTAGAAAATAATGCTTTACTTCCTGACTTTATTATTTTTCATGTGGACGCTCAGACATGATGGGAGACCAAAACTGAAACAGAAGGAGAAACAAAATATCTATATTTCTGATTTTATTTTTAATTATGTTAGTTTTGGTCCTCCATAATGGTGTGACCAGAAATAGGCCAGAAATGCTCAAAAACCCTAAAATATGACAAGTTTAAAACAATTCTCTAAATAAGAGCGGGGGAATTTTCCTTAATTATATTGTAATAAATGTGTACATACAATGTACAATGTGTGCATTTTCAGGTCTAATGCTTCCACTGTGTTGTCCTCATGTTTCCAAGTGAAACATTGCAATCTGCTGCCTCATTGCGTGCAGTTTGTCCTGCGTGAGCGCGCCACTGACGTGCGTTTCTCGTGATGCCTACGTCATGACGCTGCCAGCTGATCGGAGTGGGAAGCCGGGTTGTGCGTGTTGACTGGGCGTGTGAATGTGTGTGAGATATAGAGGGAGGGAGGACTGGGACAGACAGGAGTTGTGTAAAAAACGGGGAAAAGAAAAAGAAGAGGGGCTGAAGTCCTGCGCTGCGTCCGCCGCGGTTCCGACGACAAAAAAACGCTCCAGATACCAGAAATCCGCTCAGACCTTTAAGAACTGTGGAAGCGTGTGGGTGAAGGAAATCCACAGACACCGACACACCCTGGAAAAGCTCCAGGGAGGACTCCGCGGGGAGCAGTGGGCGAGGCGGAGCGCCTAACTCCGGCGGAGCGCTCCGGATGAGCCGGGCAGCGGGCTGGAGCAGCAACCCGGCGGCTGGTGCTGAAGGTGGGGTTGGATGAATCCGTTCTGTCTGGGCGCTGCTGCCTCTCTCTTCCTCTCTCTCCCACAATCTGCTCGGTTCTTTCAGCCTGCTTTAGCCCGTGGTGGCTTCATGACCCAGTTTGTATTAAAATGTTCTCTGGGAAACGCATTATTCATGTGATTTTCGCATCTATACGCTAGATTGTTGCTTTTTTCCTCCTTATTTTTTATGACTCTGAGCTTCATGGGGATTTAGATCCGGTGTTTTAGGAGTTCTGGCTGAAGGCCTGCTGCCTTTCAGACCCTCTGACTCTGAGGAGCTGATTTCACAAGAAATCTCACATTTAGTCCGGATAAGCTGCAAACTCACATTTTAATAATTTCTAGTAAAAACATTCAGCCAGTTTAAGTGTTTTTCATCACATAGTACCTATAACTACAGAAATGTAACAGAAAATGGGTAAAAGTGAATTCAGATGAGGAATGAGGAAGCTTGCTAGTCAAACAGGCAGTTCATGTTGAACAAATGCTATAATGCAAGCTGGAAATGTTCTAACTTTCTTCTTCCAGACCTGGACAAAGCCATCAAGAAAGGCCTCCATCTGAAGCTTCTTTAAAATTTGCTGAGTTCATGACAGGCCAAGGAGGAAGCCTGCGCTCAAGTAGGCGATAGGTGAAAATCTGAATAACTGAGGCAGAGTCATTTCTCAGAAATGCAGTGACACCAGCAGTTATTTGGCAGGGATGGAAAATTCTTCAAGTTTATTTGGATGTTTATGAGAACGAGAAGTACGCTCTGAAAAGCAGGGGACTTAGAGTATTTAACCCTCCAGGTCCATCGTGGAGCTCTGCTGAAACGCTTAGAAGACAAAAATGCCTTCATGTATGGGCGGTTTTTCCTCCGGTTCTGATGGTTGTAGAGGAAAGCTTGGTGTTATGCATGTTACATAATTGTGCAGCCAGAGTTCAGTGTGCCGGTAGGAATGCGCAGTAGACTGTGTCACGAGCTGCATTTGTGCCATTGCAGTCCGGAGCGTGACATAATCCACCCTGTCAATGAGGATCATATGCAGACGACAGGATGTCAGTCACAGAGCGGCTCTTCCTGCCGTCTTTCTTCACGACCTCCTCCTTCGCTGCCTCTGCTGCTGCTGCCTTACTGCTCTCATTTTGCAGAAGTGAAGCCATCTTGCTCAACTTGGGTTCCACCCTTTAATTCATGTTACGTGTCTTGTCATGGGAGAATGGGGCAAGAAGGGACGTATGTAGGTTCAATTAAAACATGGCACTGAATGCCTGAGGACGGGCATATAGGCCTCATGCAACGTCACTAATTCAGGACAGCATTCAAGTAGTCAACACGCAACCTTTTATTTGTTGTGATCTCGGGGTTAAAGTCTTGGAAACTGTGAGCACCAGAGTGTAAGAAGAGGATCTCTCTGCTCTGTGAGCCTCCGCCCTTTCTCCGTCTTTGTCCTTGTTCTCATTATGAAACGATCAGTTTGTCATAGAAACTTCAATCTGGGACGTGAAACAACCTCTCAGCCCGAGCCACACCCAAGGCAGAGGAATCTACCTGGATTTAACATTTCATTACTGAGTTTTTTCCATTCAGAGAGCTGCAGCTGCATTATGCAAAATCTGTTCTTCTCCTTTTTTAATGCGTTCCCTTGTGACAGCTTCATAGTGAGGTTTGTGTAACACAGTTGCTCTGTGTTATTGTGTGACTTCACAATATCACAACTTGATGCTTTGCAGAAGTATTTAGCATTTGTTATATTGCAACCACAAAATTCAACCTGATTCTTAAAGAGGTGTGTTCAGTGCTCATTACTAAAAATCTAATGCAATCTATTCTGCAAAGGCCTCAGAGGTTTGTTTCAACCAATAGCATCATGGAGACTGTTGACATGCCCAGAGTTAAATACTGGAAAATTAAAACCCATCTGCCAAACAAAATATGGAGAGCACCGAGTGTCAACAAGAACGTTAAAGTTGGAAAAAAGTCACTATTAGTGCCGTTTTCAGTGGACTGCAAACATGGTGAATGGTGATCATGCAAAATACTAACCCTACCCCAACCTATGGAAGCACATGGTGGTGGCAGCATCATGCTGTGGGGACACCTTTAATCTGTAGGGCCAAGGAATCTGGTCAAAGGTGATAGGGGTGAAGGTTCACCTTTCAGCTGGACAACAACACTAAACACATAGCAGAGCTACAATGTAGGGTTTTTTAATGGCCTAGTCAAACTCCAGAAAGAAATATTTATTTACATTTCCCTCCCACTTCACAATATTATATTGCAGTAGTCACAAGATCCATATGAATAGATAATAAATTTAATAGAATATTCACTGAACCTCAATCCAGAACTGCACAACATTCTGGGAGATGTAGGCAGAGGAACGCCGTTAGCTGCTCACAGTTAGCAAAAGTAAAGTTGGTGGAATCAACTAACTAACTCACTCATTAGGTTACCTAGCAACTCACTCATTCATTGGTTACCTAGCAACAACCTGTTGAGTAACTTGCACAGCAGCAGTTTCAAGTTTGGCCACTGTGCCTCATGACTAGGCCTGTCACGATTTTGTCGGATGATACAGAAGTTTTTGCGATAAACGATACTATTAAGTAACACAACCATGGTAATGGCAGAATAATGCAAGAACACACAAACTTCAAATTCTAATGAACATTCAAAACTGGAACTGGAAGACATTCCAAATATCCAAAATAAGTAAACAAAATAACAGAATTGGCAAAAAATGTAAGAATTTTTGTCTTGAGACTAAAGCTGCATACTGAAGACTTTTGTCATCCAGTTTTTGGTAGAAAGAGAAAGAAAATGGAAAAATTACACAAAGGTAAATTATTGATTTATTTTAAATTTACCATATCATTAGCTGATTTATTGCAACAGGTGTACTCTCTCCATTGATTTACAGCAGTTGCGCAGCATTTTAAAGTAAAGTAAACCTACTTAAATACATTTAGCTGTGCTGCCTCTTTGTTGCTGCCTCTCATTAGCCTTGCAGGGTTATCTCTGTGGTAACCCAGTTTCAAGAGCTTTAATGTCAGTAGTTTCCTCTTTGTGTTTGTACGTCATCATTCCTATTTTCCTCTGATGCACACATCCTGCTCGGTGTTGCCTTCCTCTTTTGCTGCTCTCAGCACGGCCTCAATGGGCTTTGTGTGCGTTATCTCCTTCACACTGTTGCTCCGTGCATGAAAGCCCGTCTCAAGGCCCTCGACGCTTCTCGTCATGTGACTCTATTCACCTCGAAACGGGACGGTCAAGCTCGCTGAGAGCGAAGCATGAAGAGAGGAGATGGAAAAGGAGGAGTGGAGGAGATTTCTCCAGCCCACAGCAGCCGGGTGGAATTTCCAACATGCGCAGTGGGAATGTCAGGAATGCAGGACAGTCTGATCT
This sequence comes from Brachyrhaphis roseni, assembly GCA_903066815.1. Classification (NCBI taxonomy): domain Eukaryota; kingdom Metazoa; phylum Chordata; class Actinopteri; order Cyprinodontiformes; family Poeciliidae; genus Brachyrhaphis; species Brachyrhaphis roseni. The sequence continues at coordinate 35,388 of CAEFZY010049714.1, forward strand.
AACCGAGAGAAGGTGGGGAGGACAGACGAGCCAGTGAGGAAGAAAAAAAAAAATGAAGAGAAGACACTGGAAAGAGTGGCACCGCAGAAGGTCAGGCCCCGTGCACAGTCACTGTCTGCGGAGGGAGGGAGGGTCACATCATGGAACAAATAAGCAATTCAGTTGCAACTCTGCCGCAGCCTTCAGGACGTGCGCTGGATGTCCTCATCCCTGACCTTATTCAGGCCAGCGAGAGCCCGATCGTGTCAACATGTTCTCATTCCCAGCGGGTCACACGCAGGCGCTTGGCTCGGGAGCAGCAGCTCCAGTCCAGCTTCAGCGCCGACCCGGTGTCCTCCTGTGCTCATATATAGAACATTCACAGAACTCCGATCCAGAACCGCACAGCATTCTGGGGGATGTAGGCAGAGGAAAGGCTGCAGCTGTTCAACCTCTCACAGTCAGCTAAAGCTAACTTGGTGGAATCACCTAACTGACTCAGACTGCGGTTACCTAGCAACTCAGTCGTTCTTTGGTTACCTAGCAACAACCTTTTTGAGTAACTTGCGCAGCAGCAGTTTAAGGTTTCGCCTCTGTCCCTCACAACTAGGCCTGTCACGATAACGCATTTTGCTGGACGATAAATTGTTCCAGAAGTTTTTGCGATAAATTATGATGATGTTGTTCTGAGACCATTTCCAAGTTATATGATGGTAATGGAATAATAAAATTTAAATTCTGATGAACATTTAACATCAGAGTGTTAAATATTCTGATATTTAACATTATTTAAAACTGGAGCTGGAAGACATTTTAAATATCTGAAATAAATAAAACAGAAACAACAAATAAAATAAACTATAGAGTCTCTGTAAACAACACTGTTCTTCAGAAACGGGGCCAATTGAGACAAAGGCATTACTTGGTCACGGCTGACGCAGAAATGGGAAAAAAAGGAGACAGGAAACGGAAGATGCCACTGTGAGGCCGAGGCGTAGCACCAAAAAGCGGGTCAGGAGGGAGTGGAGAAGCGTCTCAGAAAACTGAGCTCAGGATCATCTGCTGAACTGCTGTTTTTCATTTTCTCATTATTCCATTACATTTCTACTGCGTTGTTGGATAACAGATTGAATACGCATCTTTTTATTAACGCAGCCTTTCCTGCCTTTAAAAGCATTATTGGGATGTTTCACAGAGTCTGAATTTTATTTTGTTTTCCATGTCAGGATAAATGTGGAAAATATAAGACATGGAAATATGTTTGTTGTTCCCAGTTTGATTCCCTATGCTGTTGCTTAAATGTTGTATCCTTTTTTTCTTTCTTTTCCTTTTGTGTCCTCACTTTCTTCCTTTGTGTCCTTCCTTCCTTCTTCCCTGTTTATAAGCTTCCTTTATCCCTTACTACCAAAAACTGGACGATAAGTCTTTATTCTGGTGCTTTAGTCTCAACTAACCCTTTTTTTGAAGGACAGTTTTATTTAGAGAGACTTCATAATTCATTTTGTTGTCTTGTTTACATATTATACGTTGCCGTTATATTTCTTGAAAGCATCTCAAAACAACATTATGGTTTATCGCAATAACTTCTGGGACAATTCATCATCCAGCAGAATTTGTTACTGTGACAGGCCTAACTTTAACCCTCACATATTGATTCATTTAATTATAAAAGTATTTACTTTAAACCAAAGCAGAAATGTGTTACAAGTTCCTTGGTTTGAAGGACTATTTCTGAATCCAGCAGAAAACAAAAGAGATATTACATAAATATGGTTATATTTATCAAGCTAGAGATGAACCAATCCAAATTTTGTAATCAATTTCCAGATTTTTCTGTTCAGAACAACCTTGCTACACTCTGTTTAGCCTTCATGTTATCTACTAAGATCTACTCTCCCCTGAACCCTGAATGAACAGCAGATGCAAAGAAAACAAGAAAACAATTTCATGAACATGTCAGATTTTGATAATTTACCATTTAACTAGTGCATCACAAACCCTTACATGATTCTAACTGGGTCTCTGTTGGCCGCCATTTTAAAAAACAAAACTAAATCTTTTTGTAAGTTATGCGGTCTGCATATTTCATCAAACAGTTGCGCTATTGGGTAAATCCAATGTCAATAACGAATGAAATTAATCTAATTGTAGCTGATTTTATATTTCTAAACTTAGTATGAGGACGACTAATCAAAATGTGCTGCCAAACACTATTTAATGCTATCAATGGAAAGAAAAGGTCCAGTGGGCTACCATTATCTTTGACTGGAGAAATCTAAAATAAAGGATACTGCTGGCTTCATTTATCCCTGATAATACGAGAACTTAATTTGATTGGCATAGAAACATAAATCAGTTTGTGCAGTTGATGACTTGTCTTCAGATGTTGTTTGAGGATTGGTTTTTGGAGCATTCAGCTGCAAGCCAGCACAGGCAGCCGCCATATCTGCTGACTCACCACATTCAGGAAAAAACAGACATTCGTCACATTGATAACTCAGTCAGGAGGCTTATTTCTCTGCACAACACAGGATTTTTAGTTTTATGGTCAAGAGAACTCTCTTTCAGATGATTTAAGTGAGCCACTTATTTTTAGCTGTATTGATTATTAAACCCCCTCCAGCAAATACTCCCAAATATTTGTGATTATTATGTCTCTCCAACCTGCAGGAACGTACAGTATGTACTGCTGCTCGTCTGCCTCACGTGAGCACATCCTTCTCGCCTCCAGATCTACTCAAGATTAGGTTTTCTGCAAGCAGGAGAAGCACAGACTTGCTCAGCCTGTCATTCAATGAACAGCTATTAGTCAGTTTTAGTTTGACATATTTTAGTTTTTACTGTTTTAGGTTTGGTTGAAGGAAAAAGGCTCAACCACAACTGAGAATTTGAACGATAGAAAAAAAAAAATGTTAGGTTGGTGAAATCAACTGACGCACTCACCCTTTGGTTACCTAGCAACTCAGTTATTCTTTGGTTACCTAGCAACTCAGTTATTCTTTGGTTACCTAGCAACAATGTCTTGAGTAACTCGCACAGCAGCAGTTTCAGGTTTCGCCAGTGTGCCTCAAGACTGCTTAAAAGTAAAAAACTAAACGTCATGCCAACTGGTTGGCAGGACTTTATACATTTAAAATAATAATAAAAAGAAAATTACCAAACCATGCTTTTTTTCAGATCACACTGTCTAGTCTTATGTGTTTTGACTGTTTGTTTATAAATGCCCCAAGTAGAGCTGTGCTATTAATTTTATTGTACTGCTTAGATTAGATGGCAATCTAATCTAATCAATAATTATCAATATCAACCGATATAAAACACATATACTGTGATACATTTTTCAGCAAATACCACAATTTTCAGAAAATCGTGGTATTTCCCTCCTTTACTTGTTGACAGATCAACTGAGTGTTTTGCAACCAGCAATACTTCCAAACAGCCTGATTTGTGGCTGCACTATAAAGATCCCCCCCGCAAAAAACGACTGCAACGCTCTTCGGAGAGAAGGCAGTTATTGAGAGAAGGTCAGTGGAGCGCGAAGTCAAAGAAGCTATTTAAAAGAACTGTAAACGGTAAATCATGTCGATACATGTCTGCTGTTCATTCAGGGTGTGAGACAGAAAGACATTTTTGCAGATAACAGGAAGGCTGATTCCTGTGAGCAAAGCTGCTCTGCACATGTTTGAAAATCTCTGTTATAAGTTTCCACATTAAGTCCCACAGAGGATGTCGTTTTTTTCATGCTAGTGTTGCCAACCATGATAATCAGTGAAACAAGTCAACTTTATCACTCTATTTTCACTTGTAAAATATTAATAAAAACCTCTTAAAGCACCTCCTCACACACCCAGTGTGACGTCACCTCTTAAGGTAGGAAGGGTAAAAAATATTTTTAATGCTGACCAAGTACTTTATATTTTAGTTTTCAAAAAGAAAAAGGAGTCTACTTAGATTTATATCACTGGAGGAGGAATTGATGTTCTTTTTCTCTAAGATAAAACTTTGATTTAAATTTGTGAACATTGACGTTCAGTGCAGACTAAACCCAATTTAAAGTTTGTATATCATATTTAACTACATGATTCTTCTCCCAAACCCCTTGAAGATCCTTTAATGCTTCACAAAAATCTCTTTGCACTTCTGAAATGATTCCAGCGTCTCCACTCTCATGCACAGGCTGTCCGCTCCTCTCTCTCATCCCGTAACCACAGTAACTGACTGTTTCTTTGAGAGGCCGTCTGTGATTTTTAAATAACTAAAAGAACATCCAAGAATTTCGCCGGTGGCCTAGCAGAACATGCACAGACAGAGCCGAGGGGCCGCTGCTGGTGATCTGACACATGATCTTGTGTGTGCATCTCCTCAGGCGTTCCTACATATCATCTAGTTTTAGCCACTTAATCACAGCTGATCGCACACACACACTCTCTCTCTGTGCCCACTAACCGTACGCGTGTGACTGGCTGCAGGCCACCTCGTGCCTACGCTTCATGTGGAGAAACTTCATAGAGGAAGTTTGACAGTCTGTTGTTCTCTGTCTGCAGGGATAAACCAGAATCAGAAGAAGGAAGGAGACGGAGTTGCAGTTTGTGATGTTAAGGAGAAGGTGCGTCACTGTGCGACATGTTCTGCTGATGGCTGACTCACAGCAGTTCTTCACTGGCAAGCTTTATGTTCCTGTATGCATGCTAAAGCTGCCAGCTGAAGAACTGCTCTGGTCAGCCCTGACCTGCATGACTCAAGAAGAAGAGGAGGATGGACGCTGCTGGGAATGCAGTTCAGTAAACTGGATATTTAATCTACGATTTGAATCATTGTATTCTGTGTTAACCAGTTTTTGTGGTAAAATCTTATGTTCCTGCATGGATGTTGAGAATAATTGGATTTTTCCGCCTTACAATAAAGAACAAAACGTTCCCTTCAGAAGTCTTAGTGCGCTTCAGAGTAAAGGCAATAAAACACCACAGCAGCGATTGATCTCACGTCCAAAAACTGAAAATAAAACCTCAGGAATGTGTATGTATTGATTTAAAAACTGAAATCTCTTGTTTTCTGCTTCCTTGAATGCTCTCCATCAAGTTTTAAGACTCTATAAGTGTGGCCTCGGTTCAGTTGCTGTTACATACACTCCAGAGGAAAGAAGGGGGGGGGAAACTTGCATAACGTCTGTTTTTCAGTGCCTGAAGGCGTCTTCAGCTTTTCATCAAATTCCTCCGCAGCATGTTCACTTGTGAAGTCACAGGACAAACATGGAGAGGTGCTGGGATTTATTACTGAGGAGAAAAGGGATTTTTAAGAATTTAGCTTAAATATTTCTGGTTTTAATAAATTTAAGATGAAAACATTTGAATAAAATATGGAGACTAAAAAAATATACATATCACTGAGGTATAAACATGACCTGTAATAGTTTGTCAAAAGTGAATAAATAAATCACCATTTCTATGTTTTTACTGACCAGCGTGAATTTGTGAGCGCATTGAACGGCTTGGTGTGCTTCCTCAAACTCACCACCAGGTGGTGCAAATGCCCTAAAAACAGACGGGCGGTAAATTCTCACCGAATTAAAATTGAGTTTAGTGAGACTTAAAAGTGTGAAAGAAGTTTCCGTTTTGCATCTTTTAGGTACAATATTTAATCATTTTAAACTTCAATGATTAATTGGAAGAATTTGATGCCTGTGTGAGACCTACATTTGCTCAATTATACATAATATTCAGTTAGTTTTTAAATTAAACAAAGCAAGACATAATTATCTCATTTGTGACACTGATTGTTAAATTGGAATAATTAAATAACTAAGCAACACCGACCCATTTGTAGTTATTCTTCTCACCAAACCTCTATATTCAACGTTAGTATCTTATGCATACAAGAGCATGAATCAAAATACATGATGTTTGAGTTTGTCAAACTAGTTTTACCGAAGATATTTTTATAATTCAGGTCTGTCAAATATGTGGTAATAAAAAACTGTTTTGTCATTCTGCATCTACCCTCTGTGAAACTGCAGCACATATTTAATATGCCTGTAACACAAAGCAGTTGCTAATTATTTAAATAAAATTAAAAAGTAATTAAATATTATAGTTTAATAAATGGTTACAGAATTAACTACTCAAACAAGGCGGACTTAAACTTTAAATACTAAATATATTTCTAGTTCATTTTGGAAGCATTTTGTTACATTTACTGGTGGATGTGGTATTAAATACAACTTTTATCATTTATTAATCAGTTACTTCCTAATAAACAACCAATTAATTAATTTCTGTGTGTCAGAAATTCAATTTTGCTTCTTTGGTTGCAAAATGTTTCATAAATAAAATGTTATACCAACCTGTAGATCACACTATCACTATATTTAAATTAAAATGAATTGTGGCCAGTTTGTGGTGCTGCTCTCCATCTTCAGGATCAAGGTGATGAGGAAAAGACAAATGTCCTAGTCGAAGCATCACCGTCCACTCCCGAACGAGACGCCGAATCGGTCACACTCAAACGGTTAATCACAGTACAAATAATGCAGCTAAATTAAACTAAATTTCTTCGAAAATTAAATACTTCCCCCTGTGAAAGGGGTAGTAGTAATAAACTGCAACCAAATAAAAACAAATAAGGAAAATTAGGCATTTAGTCTCAAATTCATGGATTCTTAAATTATAACTCAAAGTATTAGAAGATAAAACATCTTCTGATGCATAAAGTTGAGCAGTCAGGTAAAGTTTGCACGTCGGTTTCCAGATGCTCGTCCTCACCTGCTCACGATGTTCAGCCGCTTTCCGCCGACAGCGACCCGGTTTTCTGGTGAAATCCTGACGCATTTTGTTGATGATGGTCCATTCTGACGTGTCGCGGATCTCTAATGTCCAAAAATAAAAGTGTCCAGAAAGGCCGTGGCTGGCTGCAGGTGATTTGGTGCTTCAACGCACTTCCGACTTGATTGTTTGGAAAAATATATACGTATATAGTTTATTTCTTGCATAAAAAAAATGGACGAAACAATAACTTACAACTTAGATGGAAACAAAACAGCTTAATCTGATGTTACAAGTTCAAAAAGTGGTCAAAAAATAATAATTTTTACCCAAACCTCCCGCCATCACACCGGACATTTGACGAACAAATCAACCTCCATCACGCCCCGGTGTTCCCAATCACTTAAATCAATGGAAGATCTAAACTTTACCAAAGACATCTAAACATTTCAAAATGTAAAAAATAAGTACAGATTTTGGTTCTAAACTAACTCAAGTACATGCTAAACTAAATTGATATAAATATTTTCAAAAATGCGACATATGATGTGTGTGTGCAGGAAGGATCTCCAGTAGCAGACTGTATTACAGCGGCTCTGAAGAAGCATCTGACCTTCGGTGTGGCATAACAGACTCATAAAGAGGATGATCAGATTTTTCTGGACTTTTTAAAGGATCGTTCTTTGGTCAGATGTTCTCCAGTCGTCCCCAGAACAGAACCAGCCGTCTTTGGCAGCCATTTTGAAACCCTGGCCCTGATGCTGCCACCCCAACAGATGGTGGCCGAAGAAATTGCAGCCTCCACAACAGACTTGTAGAAGATATGCAACATCTTGCTGCAACCTTGAGAAAAAAAAGTTAGTTTCTGCACCTGAACCTCTCTTCAAATTATTCCTCAGGTACAACCTTCTGCAGCATTTTCCATTTTAATGCCATTTTAAGTTCGAATGTCACCATTGGTAAAAGAAGGAGGATTTTAAGAATCCTTACTATTTAGCTACAGCGGTGATAAAGGTCCAATGACATTGGAGATGAAGCGACTTTTTGTGCTAAATTGGAGGTCAGAGGTTAAGGTTGAGATTATTATTTTTAAATTATTTATAATAACTTGCTTGTTAAAAGAAACAAAAAAAGAAAATACAAATTAAGAATATCTAATTTTTCTGGTCGATAGGGAATGTTTTTATTTTTTTTGTAAAAGGAAAAGAAAAATCGGGGAGCAAAAACATGAGTTTGCAATTTTAAGAAAAAGGTGGAGCAGCTGCTTCACCTTTTTCACATTTCAGGTGTAAATATATAAAATAGAACAGACCGGTCCCTACCGAAATACATAACTCATGCTTTTAAAAAACAAGAATGCTATAAACATTTAGCAAAGGCTTTATTGAACTTATAAAACCAAAGATTTTCACAGGTCATCTGAGGTTCCTCCACTTAAAACCTCAATAAGGCCAAACTTCGCAGTAGTTTCTCAGTCAGCAGATCGTGAATATACTGAAAGGTTTGTGATTCCGCGTCCGCTCTCTTTCCTTTCTCCATTACACGCACTTGGCCGCGTCCTGGCTGCTGATTTGGCTGCTGCCGCCGCGCGTAAATGGAATGCTTTTACGCACCGCGCGCGTTCACTTTAAAGGAGGTTTAATCGCTTTTTTTTTTGCCATTCCCATGCCTCGCCTGGTGCTTAAGTAGGGCTCCTGCGCTGGTGATGCGCCGAGGATGTGAGGGATGGATGCTGTAATACCTCACAAAGCTAACACCAGAGGGTGGGGGTAAAAAGCGAGGCGTGCGTCACCGGCAACTAAACGCCAGAGGGACAGAGACATCAATAACATCGAGTTCATCAATAAGGAAACTGGATGGAGTTAGACGGTTTATTAAATAGGCCGCTCTCTGAATTTGAACGCTTTAATGTGATGACCCCCCAAGGAGAACAACTGAGGGAAGACTTACTAGGACCTCCATCCTACCGCTCGGTGATGGCCATCAACACTGATGCCGCTTTCGAGAAGAGTGGCCTGGGCGAGAGGGAAGTCTCCAACCCAACCGACTTCCAGGACACCGAGAAGCTGCTGAGTAAAGCCCCCGCCGAGCCGACCGGGGAGAGCAACCTCAAGCCCTCCGACTCCTTCCCTCTGAACACCAGAGGCAGCGTCCGCTCCCTGGACGCGGAGCAGAACGGACGCAGGTCCCCGCTGAAGTCGGGCTCCATCGGGCAGCTGACGGCCCCACCCAGATCTACTTCCCGGCTCAGCCTGGGCCAGCTCTCCTCCCCGGTTCCACCGGGATCCGAGCCGCCCAGTTACCTCTGGCTGGCCGTGGTGTCCTGCTTCTGCCCCGGAGTGCCGTTCAATGTCTGCGCCTTGTGGTATGCGAATGTGGTGAGTGTTTGCAGCCCTTCAACGACTTTCTTCTAGTTTTTTTGGCACCACAGGTGGTTCTCCTCCAGCAGCGCATTTAAATATTTAATGCTTGGTGAATTTTTCTTTCCCATCAGTCGAGGTCAGTTCTCCACACGGGAGATATCGAGGGAGCAAGAAAGTATGGGCGTCGATCAATGCTGCTCAGTGTTCTGGCGATGCTGACGGGTGTGGTTGTAATCATCTTCATAGTGCTTACAATAGGTATGAAGACAGGCCGAGTGCTGGCTCACTGTAGGATGACTTAAATGTTTAAGATATTTTCCTCTGCTCTCTTTCTCTTAGAGGCCCAACATTGAATCAAGGCGGATGGAAACAGTTTCCCTTAACTTCTCCAGGTCTTTAAATTGCACAGAGGAAAGAGGATCTCAGACTGAAGATGGAAGGAGCTGAAAAAAGTCTGAAGGAATTCCAATGTGCAAAATTTTTTTTTGTTCTGTTTTTCTGCTGTGGACCAAAAAAGAGAAAAAAAAAGTATGAAGAAAGATGGTGTGCGTCATGCGTCCTTTTCAGGAAACGCTCCTGCTTGATAACCCCACAAACTCAGGAATAAAGGAATGAGGAGAAATCCTTTTAGAAACCAAACTAGAGGGACTTTAAGAGGAATTTAAGGACTCCCATAAGAACGAGTTTAATAGAGCGAAGATAAAGAAATGAAAGAGAAAGCAAACCTTGCCTGCTGTTTAAAAAGAAAATCTACTGGACTTTTATGGCTGAAGGGAAAAAGAATCTGTTTACAAAAAGTTTAAAATGGAGATGCACCGATAAGGATTTCTTTTTTCAGGTCTGAACTTTAGATTTTCTGCATTTTATTCTGCAGGTTCTTTGATATTTGTAATAGTTCTGACTCCTAAGAGCTCAGCTTGGTTGCTTGATGCTTTCATAGCCACAACGTTCGACTTGTGGGCCAAATAATTAAGTTAAAAGCAAAATTACATTTATCTAATTAAAAAAGGCAAAAATATTCCAACTAGATAAACTAGAAAAGTAATATTTTAATGAAACTGTAGGGTTTCAGGAATAGGCTTTATGTCACTCCTTTGAAAACACTTATTTAATGTAATGATTTGACTGTTCCTTTGGGTAAAGTGGTTGGATTTACTATAAAATCGAAAAGGCGAAGGTGTCATGCCCAATATATTTCAGTATTTTTACGTTTTGTTGGTGAAAATATTTTAAAACGTGTCCTTCGGACCAATATTGATTTGGAAACAGGGCCGCACAAAATCATTCCAAGGGCTGCAAATGGCTCCTGGACCTTATTTTGGACACCCCTGGTTAAAAAAGTGATTTAATGAACAGATTCAGATTTTTCCGTTGTCGACCTGTTGATCGGTGCATCTCTAGTTTAAAACATTTGAAGCCTTTCTGCTGTTCTAGTTGATGTCCTGCTTCGCGTGCTGACTTGATAAGCTGTACTGACTGCTGGTTGGCTTCCACATAGCTGTGTGAATGTTTACAATAATCTATAAACAATGAAATGGGGCGCTTCCCTTCATATGCACTCATGTTTGGACTCTTGATGCTCATGTTTATATGTTCATACTGTACGACTGTGCCATAGTTCTGCATGGCTGAAATAAACTTGACTGAGCATGACGGATTTCAACGCTCACCACCTTTTAATTAAGAAAAACTTACATCAACAGAACATAATCCCAGGAAAATATCTCTTTAAGCATTTATAGTGTAAACATCACAAGAAAACAACCTTTAGCAATAATTTCTCTCAGTTACAACACAGAGTAGCATATAAATCTCTTGGCAACATTTGGTCTGAGTTACAGCAGATATTTAGTGGAAAGTGTAGAGCAGAAGGAGAATGGTGCAGATACCAATCACTCCACCCAGGATTAAAGAGTCTCTCCTCTTGCGGAGATTGATTTTTTGGATGAGGCTGTTGATAGCAGGGAAACGATCTGATGGAGAGGGGAATTGTGGTGAAGGAAAAATAATTAAGAGCCAAGCTGAGCCTGCCTTAAGTAAGTAAGTAAGAGACAAAAAGCAGCAGGCAAAACTAAATCCATTAGTGGGATTTCTAATATAACCACGCAAATGCTAATAATAATTAAAAAGCATAAATGGGAGCTAATGATGCAGTTGTTACAAAAATGCTAAGAGCACAAAGAGCTGAAATATGAATCTAACAGTGAGACAAAAGCAGAATCGATTTGAGCTAAAAGGATACTGGCCAAAGTTGTGACCCTGGTTTGAATGGACTTCAGAATCCCACGCTGAAATGTGATGTTCTCCTTTGTAGCCATGGCGATGCTGGAGGAAGAAGACAAACCAAGAGGGATCAGGAGCAGAAATGGAGAAACATATCTGCCTTTGTGATATCATGTTACACCGCATTTACCGTCTCAGTTAATGAGCTGAAAAGTACAAAAGTCGGCTTTAATCAACCAGAACGAGTGGGATTCCTCCTGGTGTGTGGGAGTGAAGGGAGAGAAGGGGGGCTGGATGCGGCTATAAAGCTTACCTTATTGCATTGTCGATGAGACTATTTGAGCTGCGAACATAAAAAGAAAGAAACGAGATTAAAAAGTCGAGCTCCATCTGACAAATTAAAGAGACGGCTTCAGTTTAAAATAACCTTCTGAGATGATTTCAAACACATTTTGGATGCACTCAGGCGGTCATTTTATTGGTTCTCCTGCTAAAACTGTACAAAAAAACTAAAGACTTAAGTACAACCTTTACTTGTGTAGCAAAGCAAATCCATTATATAGATATAATAGTTTAAAATTAAAAAATAGACATTCAAGAAATTACTCAAGTAAAAGTAAAAAAAGTATTTACTAAAGGCTTTACTGAAGTACAGAGTAACTGATAGTCAGACACACCGAAATATAAAAAGTAACTAATTACTACCCAACACTGATCCCTAATGAACCAATTTGGTTTTTATTTGGACAGATGGTTAAAAACACCAGATGAGGCTGCTTGTTTTATTTAAAAAATACACATATCAAATAGTTTACTACATCACATAGAGATTCATAAAGTATTACAAACTTTACAGCAGTCATAAAGTGTTTTTCTACATATTTATCTTATGGTTTATGTCAAAAAAACTGAATCCAAATAAACTTTCCAGTCCTTCACTCACCTCAGTGTTAGGCAGAACGTCACCTGGTTTCTGAACATGTTCATGAACATTTCAAAAGGCGTAAACTCAAATTATAACATTTTGTTTTTCAAATTAAATAACAAGCAGTTTCACTTAAAGTCCCTGTAGAGTTTAACAGGCTCCATGTTTATGTTTGTGATGGTAGAAATGCAATGTTTTTTTTAAAGTAGGCAAAGGGCAACAGCTTTCTAGTTCTTGAAAACTCACTGCATAAAGCAAAATCTTTTTTTTTTGTCTAGTTTCTAGTACAAATATCTTAGTACACTTGAAAAAATACAAAAATAACTTACAAGCAACTTTTCAGCAAGATATAGGAGCTTTAAATCAATAACTCATTAATATTAGTCATTAATGAGTCATTGGCAGATTATTTCACTTATAACAAGACATTTTCCTCATTTTATAAGTGAAATAATGCTCCAAAGGAAGTGTCACTTTTTCATCAATATTAAGGAATTATTTCCTCTAAAGCTCCTACACTTTGCTGAAAAGTTACTTTTTAGTTAATTTTGTCATTTTTCAAGTGTATTAAGATATTTGTAATAGAAACTAGATGAAAAAAATCGCTGGTAACATTTTGTGTTTTAGCAGGAATTTTATAAGGGATCAGGACAGAAATTAAAGAATTTATTTTTACTGTCCAGATTGTGACTAATTAAACCAAAAGCAAACATTTGTCACAAATCTACCAACACAGTAAGGCCGTTTGTCATGAAATATGACCTTATATTGAATCCTGCAGGGCTGATTGCTGTTTAACGGAGGGATTCGGTCGATTAGCATCTGTTCTGTGTAACAGATCTTCTCTGGACACATCGGCGTTTCAGAGCAGTCGCCTGATCTTTCTCATTAGGGGTGCAGGTAAGGATAGCAGGACTGTTGAGGGAAGACAGTGAGCTTGAACGCACTCATCCGTGTTTCAGCAGGCAGCCATTAGATGCCTTGGTAAGTGACGGACTGAAAAATGAAGTGTTCGGTCCAGAACTGAAAGAGCATGGAAAGGCAGCAGCGAGCATCCTGTCAGACTCCACTGGAGACCAAAAATCAATACAGAGCTTTATATTTTCTCCATCTATTCGTCTCCACTGCTGTCCTCCGCATTACTGCCGAGCCTACATTAGCTGGCACAGAGTTCTGCTTTTAACATGATCCAATTTTTCTTGATTTACTCAAATTCTGCAGCAGGGAAACTGGTTGAACAGAACTTTCAGTAGTACTGGGCAATAAATTAGCATATATTTTTCACTTTTTCTTCAAATTACCTGTGTAAGCATGGAGATATTTCTCTTACTTCTGCTCTGAAATAACCCCACCAACCTCAGCATGTGTGATGTACTGTATATCCCTTTATATGCGCGTGCAGCAGGTTGCAGCTTCATTATTATTACATCAGGTCAAATGGGAAAGAAGCAAAGCGGAAACTGGTATCATTATCCATCTGCAGCCTACTTGCCTGGTAAAACCATCATGTGACAAGTTCAACAGAAATGTTGCTGATGTATTTTAACAACTCAAATATGCATAACTGTTAGCTTCCCATTGTTATACTCACATTGTCTGCCAATTTCTTAAAGAGAAACATTAGAATAAACCAAACATTAAATACTACAACAATGAAAATGTACTGATAGGAGTTTTTCCTTCCAATTACCTTTCCATAACTGTGCTTAAATATAATACTCTGTGGATAATAACCTTCTGTTGTCAAGTCAACAGTGTTCCCTATGCTTGTGTTTAATATTTAAAACACTTCTTCATATTTTTTGGGAAGTATTTAACTTTCTGAGAAACTAAATTTAGCTGCAAGTATAGCTGCAGAGTATACTGAATCATATGTGGAAAATCAGATTCCCAAAGGCTTGTTAAGAGGTAATATTTGGTAGACTTTTATTTATCAAAGGTCTCAATAATCTATATGTGGCCAGTCGGGCAGCCTGTGTTCATACACAAATCAGAACCATTCAGCTGCTCCTGTTTGGACTTTTTTGTGCTGCCCGGCTCCTTTTATTTCAGAACTCATTAAGCTGTTGACTTGGCCACTCCTTTGTTTTGTTTTGGAGATTTACAACCTTCATCTGAGAATGGAGGAGCTTCTAAAGAGACGACACACGATGAGGAGCTTTATTTTATCTATCTGTGTTTGCAGAGCAAACAAGAGACTAAGAAGTGACAGAGCAGCTAGCTAACAGGCGAGTCAAAAACGGACCGCCCACCACTCTGTGTCCGGTATAATATCAACTTTCACTGCTATGATGATACCCAGCTCTGCTTTTCTCACTTCTTCCCTTTTTGACTGTTTGAATGAGATTAAATTGACACTTTTCTTGATGCTAGATTAATTAACTTGAATATAGTGCATAAAATAAACATAAATGGAGGTATTTAGTGTGCAAATTAGCTAAATTTTGCATAAATGTAACATCTAGACAGAAGTGGTGTGCGATTGTTGGTAGTTTTTTAACAACAACAAAAAATCAAACTGGATTAATACTAGCAGCAGTTTAACATTAATCTAAAACCGGGATAATCCATCAGTTCTCTACATCCAAAAAATTCAAAATTAAAAAAAAAAACTTTACTGATCCCAAAAGAAAAGTAAATGTTGTTGTAACTCATATTAATTAAAATTCATTGTAGATTATTTATTCACTGTTCACCTCGCTATAAAGCAAAAGTTTAAAAATATTGTTCAATATTTTTATTGAACAAATATTTTTCAATATTTGTTCAATATATTTGAACAATATATTGTTCAAATATATTTGTTCAATATATTGTTCAAATATATTGAACAATATATTTAAATGAGACTCACAATTTAAAAAATTTTCTTTAACTTTTTAAAATGAACGGGAAATTATGATTGATATAATGCAGAGGGGAAAGAATGGTTTGTTTAGCACATTAAAACAATTTTCTTTTTTTTTAATCTGAAAAAGAGAGATAAATATTGGATTTATCTCTCTTTTAAAGCTTCCTTACTTCCTCAGATGTTCATGTTCCTTTAGAAAAAGTTCAGTCCTCCTGTTATTCACTCCGGAGCCGCTTTTGTAAGATCTGATGAGAAAAATAAAGCATATTAAGATTCAGAAACTAGAAGTAAAACAGCAAACAAGCATCTGGAAAATATTTTTTGGCCTAAAAAAAAAAGAGAAAAAAAAGTAAACAAGTATGAGACTTGAGCAACAGGAGAAACTAATATAAGAAACCAGTAACTGGTTACATTTACTCAGTAACATTTACTTGATTAACGTAGAAAATCCATAAATTTTACTCAAGTAAAAGTAACAATACTTCATTATAAATAAAGCGGAGTAAAAATAAAATTTTTAAAGAGGTTAATCAAGTAAATGTTACTGAGTAAATGTAACTAGTTACTACTCAACTCTGTTAGTTGGATAAGAAACTTTAGAAATCCAAAGAAAATCAGAAGAAATTCTGATAAAGACAATAAAGTTTGAAATGACTAATCAATCCTGCCTTCCTGGACCATAAAATTGTGGGAAAGTTTAAAGTTTGTGAAATTTACTGTTTACTTCAACCTCAAAATAAAAGCAGATACTAGCTTTAAACCTTAGAAAGATTCAACAGAAGTTTTTAAAACCAGTATTTATACTTTTTCTTTGCTTCAATCTCTTATTTACACCATCCAACTTATATCTGGAGCAATAATCTATTCAATTCATCATCTCTTGTCTGCTTTGTTACCACACATCTCACCACCTATTTCTATGGGAATAATTAAAATTCACTTTCTTCCTTTCAGCTTCAGATCAGGGCGCATTTCTTCTCCCTCCATCTGTCCATCCTTCTCTCCCTCTCCTACTCTGATGCAGCATTTCTCCGGACCGGGCTGGCCACATGTAACCACTCTCCCTTGTCTTGGGCTGAATGAAAGCCTTGTGGTTTGATTTACTGTAGAAGGCACTTAGGAAACGAGATTCCCCAGAGAAGGAGAGGAAAACGGACAGTGAGAGGGAGATACAGATCCAGGGAGGAGGAAGCCCTAATGAAAGGAGGTGCCTCTTATTCGAGTATGAAAGATGATAGTAGGACGGTGGATGGTACAGAAAGAAGCTACACATCTCTGCCACCTGCTGGTTGAGAATAAAACTACCAAAATCCACTTAGAACATTTTAATAGTCAAAAAATTAAAAGAAAAACAATACAGGAAAATTAATGGATACCACAAGACCGAAGTGTGAAGAAAATAACAAGGTAAGCCTTTAACTGTCAGAATTTTGAATATATTTACGTTTGAAAACAACATAAATAACAAAGTGAATTTATAAATCTGCTTCATATTAAAGTTGCATTATACAGCTTCTTTAAAACAATTCTTTCATATATTTGTTGAAGCTGCTTTTATGACAAAACAGTTTGTTATGAGACAGATCATCTCTAGAATAAAAAATCTAGCTCCTCTGCCTAACTAGAGACAACCAATCAGAGCCAGGAGGCGGGTCTTAGCGCTGTCAATCACAATCTTTTGTGTTGCCGCTCATCCATGCTGACAGAGCTACAGCTTTTCTA
Organism: Brachyrhaphis roseni; assembly: GCA_903066815.1. Lineage (NCBI taxonomy): Eukaryota > Metazoa > Chordata > Actinopteri > Cyprinodontiformes > Poeciliidae > Brachyrhaphis > Brachyrhaphis roseni. The sequence goes on from CAEFZY010049714.1 coordinate 52,209, forward strand.
TGTCAGCAGAGCCTGTTGTAAATGCTAAGGCTAGATAGCAAAGCCACTGTTGATGGTGGATAAAGAGTTTTCCTGAACAGCAAGTTATTTCTAAGCCACTGTCAAATTTAGCAGCAAATACATGAGATTGATTGACAGCGCTAAGTCCCTGCTCCTGGCTCTGATTGGTTGTTTTAGGTCAGGGACGTTAATGGTAGTTCAGGGAGGAGGTGGAGGAAACCGATCTTTTCACAGATTATCTGTCTCATAACAAACATGGTGACAGTTTTAACAAATATATAAAAAATATATTCTTTATAAAAGTTACATACTACACTTTTAATGTTATATAGTATCTGAATTACACAGAATTTGTGTTTGTGTGCCTATGTGTGGATTAGCTTACTCAATGTCTCTGTGAACAGAGCCCAGCAGGTCTTCCCGCTCTCGAAGGCTCCGGAAGTTGCTTTTGGTTTTGTGAAACTCGTGTGTGTAGTCCTACAGAAAAAAAACAAACATTATTACAGTTAAAATGAGAAATCTTAAACCAGAAATCCTTCAAAAGCAGAACCGCTCAGCAGTAAGTACCTGTAAAATGTCTCTGTGTCTCTGTAAGGTGTGCATTAAAGCCGCATTATGCGACAAAGCTCCAGGTGTGTTTGTGTATTCGGCCATTTTGTCATTGACCACCGAAAGCTGCAAACAAAGTTTGAATAAGAATAAACTATAAATAATTTAACAAGTTAAATAAGAGAAATACATAATGATGGAAATTAACTGCATTTAATTCAAACATCTATTCTCCTAATAATCTTAAAACAAAATCCTGAAAATCGTTTTCATTTTAGCATTTACTGACCAAACGGTATGGATGTAACCTACTTTAGACAAGAGCTGCTCCACTTCGGAGGTCATGGCCACCAGGACGTTGTTCTGGAACGGCCCAAAAGACTCTGACCTGATTCAAGGACAAAAACAAAGGTAGACTTGTGGTAGACTGAAAAAAGGGAAAATTAGGATTTTACGACTTAAGATGACTCTGCTTGTGGCTTAACTAGCCAATTTTTACTGCAACCTAAAATCAATGCAAACTGACACTGTAAAAACTAAGACAGTAAAGTCTGTAAAAGAATGTAACTTATCTCTGTGTCTGTAACCACTGGCCAAACACAAAACACCTGATTCTACAAATTCAAATATACTCGCTGCATGGTGTCACGGAAACATGGTAAAAGGTTCATCATTCATTTGGTAAAAATATAAACACATAAAACTTTTTAAAAATTACACTTTGTGCATTATAAATAACATGTTTTGCAGCTACCTGCTGTCTCTTTCCTGCTGGTCATGGCCGCCGCGGTAACTTGTGCAGAGTTTACTGAAGGAGACCAACTTGAGGTCCAGCTCATTCTCCAGCTGTCTGGCCTGCTTCCGTAAATCTGAGGGAAGAAATGGAGAAACATGCTGGGAAAATATTTTCAGGTGACAGGAAAAGTACAGGGTAATATAAAGCCATTTGAAGAATACTGGAGTAATACAATATAAGGGAGACGAGTTAGGCGCAGAAATTCATCAAACATTAATAAAATGATTTTTTCCAAGTACTTACATACCAAAAATCAGCTGACTTGATTCATGAGCATATGGTTTTCTAGCTTGAGCAAATTTTTAGCCTAGTTTCAGAATTAGCTATTCTGTTTACACAAAATATTACCATATTTCATGGAGTACTGTTGTATGTTGCTGCCTTACTGGTGAAACTATAATTCCTTGTAGTAACAAACATGACAACTTGGCACCAGAAAATAGTTTTATAAATGGATCTGAACGAAAAACACTGCAAAATAAAAGTCTGCTTTATCACAATTGCAAATGATTTATTGGGGTCCATAATTGCCGTGTGATACTATGTAATTAGATCCTAAAAAAACAAAAAGGGTTTGTTTACCCAAACATGATTCAAACAACCTTAAACAATAATGCAGATTTTCTGTTAACCACCCTTGTGCTTAAATTTTAAGTATTAGATTAATAAAACATGTAGTGATGCAACAGATCCACTATTAACGTTTGTTTTAGGTTAAGAAGTTGTGATAAAGCTTCAGTTGTTATTGGTTTGTTTTAATTCCTGCCATTTAAATTAAATTCACTCGTTTACAGGCAGATTAGTAGATACTATCCAAATTAAATAAACAAAATAGAGCCGCTTCAGTTTTTCGATACAAACTTTTTAACTTCGACGTTAACAGCCAGATGCTAACAAGTTAGCTTTGGAAATAATTAAAACATCTAATTCGCGCAGGCGACAACTTTATTCGCGTCGTGTGGTGTGAGTCGATAAATATAAGTGACCCGAATTTACAAAAAGTAGCAAGGAGAAGGTATGAATCGGTTTTTTTAATTTCTGTAACATTTCTTACCTTCCCAGTAGTTGCTGCTGGTTGCCATGACTGTTGTTGACATGTCATCAACGGCCGTAAGGGAGAAGTAACTGTCGCACTTCTTCCGTGACCCACTGTGCCCCCTAGCGGCAAATGGAAGTCTTAAAAATTTTCTTAGTGCTTGACCTACAATTTTTTTTACTTCTGGTTTTTCCTTTCCACCTGTAAACAAAGATGTCTTCTCAAAAAAGGAAAAGAAAATATATTTTTCACTATTTGTTTTTTTCTAATTTTTATAATAATAATAATAGTCATTATTTTAATACAATATTTGTGATAATACAATGTTCATGTTACGTTTTACTCCACATTTTAATACATTGTTTGTGATTAAAAAAAATTTTATGATACATTTTGCTCCAAATTAAACTGCAGCCTCTGGCACTGGACTTGAGGCAGTCCAGGTTGCTATATTTGCATATTAAGCACAAATATTTGTACCTGTATTTGTGCTATATTTAGCTCACCTAACAGTCTATGTTGCCTCTAATTTCCTCATTAAAAACTAACAAATTATCTGTGGGATATAAGCTATACTGACTTCATTCAGGCTAAGCTAAAGTTAAAACACACTGAACCAACACCAGCAGATGGCATGACTCCCCAAAGCATTACTGACTGTGGAAACTTTACATTTTAAAAATACAGAGTCAGAAGAGTCTTTTCTTCTGACTCTGACTTTGATTTCCCAATGAAACACAAAATGTATTAGTCTGGTAAGAGGACTTTGTTCTCCAGAATAACTGTCAAGTTTTCCGCACAATGGAGTAAGCCATAACTCTATGTTTATGTGACAAAAAAAGTGATTTTTTAAAAAGTAATCTCATATTATATTTAACATTTTGTAATAAATTGAATTATGAGTTTATCTGTAAGCAATAATCTTCAAAATGAATAAAATTAAACTGGAAATAGAGAATTCTGTCTGTGTGTAACAAAAATAATTCCCTTTTAAAATTTAATTTCTAAATAAATATTTAGTGCTATTCTAATTTATTGAGAGGTACCAGTATTATATCACATTCTGACATATTTCTGCAAGAAAAATCATAACATTATGTACAAACTAATTTAGTTAAAGGGTTTTCAATTGTACACTGAAAAAGTAGTATTTGGAGGTATTTTTTTTATTACGTAGTAATCCTCTCTCCTCCAGTTTGGGACTTTAAACTTAGGAGAACCCAAAGTCTGTATGGTCCAACGATTTTTTTATGTCAATTTATTTCTGAGAAACCACACACATTAATTGTGATGCTTTAAATATGAGTTTTGGGTTTTAAAGAAGGAAATTTACATGTATCATGTGCCTGATGAATTCATTAAATAATATTAAAACATTGTTGTTTAGTTTATTAAAGCAGCAGTGTCAAAAAATCAGCACAGAGAAGGAAAAAAGAAAACATGCAAATACATCATTGTCATGAATCTGTCTGTTTCTTTGCTCATTTTCTTTATTTATTATCTTAAACACAGGCAGTCATTGATATCACATCGACACCCAGATTGGTGGTTGTTCATCCGTGGAGGAGAAGGAAAAGAGCAACTAACTTTGAAATGTTTTCATCACCAAGGTGGAGCATCCGTTCTTTTTGATTGATTTGTTTTCAAATCTGTCATTCCTAATGCCTGTCTTTCTTATAGCCTTCCTTTATTTATGTTGTCTCCTTTAAAACAAAAATAAAAGCAAATGTGCAGGGAACCACTGACGACAGTAAGCACCTGAAGTTCAGTCCTTTGACCGTCCGGATCAGCAGAGCTGGGGGAGTTGGAGGTTGTGGGACAGGAAGAAGAAAAGAAGGGATGGAAATGTATCAGGAAGAGAGGAAAAGGGAAGGAAAAAAGGTGGAGTGAGGGAAATCCTCTCCTTTCTCAGTGCTGAATCCTCCTGATGGACTGGATCTGGGGAGTCTGGGAGTGGGAGCCAAACTCACGGTAACATTTGTACTCTCCTCCGCGGCAGTCGCACTCCATGATGTACTGGTGGCCGCGATATCCAGGGTACTGATAGCACACAAAGCTGCAAGGAAACACCAAAACAGGACATTGAAACTTTCACAGAGGGAATTTTATTTTCTCTTCTGATGTGCAACAAGGGTAAGTTTTAATGCATTATTCAGCATCCACAACCTTTCATCTGATATAATAATTAGATTTTTAGCAGAAACAGTCAGAAAGTAGGTCTTTCAGATTTTAGTTTCATTCATCCAGCAACCTGAGCTGATACTGAATAAATCTACTTAAGTCAATACCTTATATTAAAAACAACTGGCTACTCTTCAAAATTCATCACAATAGAAATGACATTTTTAAAAAAACACAGTTAGAAACAGACAGCCTTGTCTTTAATTCAATAAAACTTAAAAACAATGTGAAAGTCAGATTACGAATGCAATCAATGTTCAGTATTTGTAATATTGACAAGCATAATGCACTTTATAATGGGCAATGAAGTGTTCATACAGAAATGTTACAGTGATTTTGCTGTTTATTTACTGTTTTATTTATTGCTTTTGTTTGCATAGAAACCTGCAAAATGACAACAGATGAAAATTTACTCAAATCTGACATGTACATGTAAAATTTTAGAAATGCCTCTGTTGTAATAAATTCAATTTCATCACTGTAAACACAGCATAGTATTGCATAAGATTCAGTAATGCTAGCACTGAGTCATGCTGCTGCAGCAGAATTGATCAGCCTGTTTAAAAAACATAATAATCAAATTGTGATCAGATGTGCAACAGAGCAGAGGTCTTCCTAAATTAATTCTTGTTTATGTCTAAATACAGTTTTATTTTACAGAACATGAGTTTGATAAATAAGAAAATGTCTTGTTGTTACTGTAGATACAGCCACTGCACTGAACCCCATTGAAAATCTCCTGCTTATTCCACCAAATATCTGAACTCTTACTGACTTAAAACATTAATACTGTTGTTTCTAAATTAACGTTAATTTGTTTTCTTTGCATTATTTGAGGTCTGAAAGCACTGCATCTTTTTCGTTATATTGACCATTTCTCATTTTCTGCAAATAACAAATTTTTTGCTTGGCTTTTCGCAGACATGTTGTCAGTAGTTCATAGAACAAAAGAACAATGGTCATTTTACTCAAATTTATAGCTAGAAAAAAGTAAGTGTGTGCTCCTTTTTTTACCTATTAAGGTATTTTTTTCTTTTATATTGCTCTAAATAAAGCAAAAAAAATAAAACCAGTCTTGTTTTGGGCCACATCAAGATTATAAATGTGGCAGAATGTATTGACAAAACTGTTAAAAGATTAATAAAAATTGTCTCTGCATTCAATGAATACTTCTTACAATGAAAAAATAAATGTGAACATCTTTTCACACTGATATAATCTGACAAATTACAGATTAAAAACTGCTCTGATTTGATTGATAGTATAATATTTAAGCACATAAAGGTTATTTTGAAGAGTTAGAGTTTGACAAATGCAATAAAGTAACAAAGATGGATTGTTTTAATATGATTAATAATCTTTATACTGTTCTGCTTCACTGATCTAACCTCCTTTCAGTCTTTATTGAACTGATGAACTTGCATTTCTTTTGCATATCTATTGCTCATCAGGAGGAAGAACTCACGCTCCGCATTGGATCTGCATGGATCCGACCTCGTTGTTCATCCAGCCCATAGCCTGCAGGGACGGGTAGTCGTCACACAGCTCAAACTGACGCCCCATCATGTTCTCCATCTCAAAGATGGTCATGCGGGACTCCTTGTGGTTCTGCAGAGGAAAAGCAGCTTCATTGCAGCTGGAGCTGGTGCTAAAAAGGTTCAATTGTGCGACTTTTTTGACCTACAGCACAGCAGATGGGCCTGAAGGAAATCATCCTCTCAATGCGATAGGAGTTGCTGCCACTGTAGGCCTCGAAGCGAGGGTAATCACCCTTCTCCAGCACAAACTGCTGGCCACAGAAGCTGGAGTGCTCATAGCCGACCCAGCTGTGGGTCAAAGACCGGGGGAACGTATAACCAGCAAACTCTTTCCAGAAATATGTAAAAAATCAGAAGAAAGCCTGAGTGGATACGTACGCGCCACACTCCACCTTCAGGGAGCGGATGTTCTCCATCCCACACTCCATGATGTTCTGGCAGCAGGCGGTGAACTCCATGCGCCTGCCTTGGAAGTACTCCTGATCGTAGACGGTGATCTGCAGAGCACAAACGGATCGGTCAAGATGCATGAGGCTGAAGACGTGGGTGGGAAGTACAGCGTGGAGCTCACCTTCCAAGGGCCCATGGGCATAGGGTTTGTCAGAGCCATTGTGTCCTTTTCTTCAGCTGTACCTGTCAGGAAAACACACCAGCAGTCAGGATATTAACGGCACAAGATGCTCGCAGAAGCTCTGTTCTCCACCTTCTGTGTTTTTCTTCCTTTTCGTCTGTGTTTAACTTTCTGTTTCAAATGACAATCAGCTGCAGCTGCTTCTCTGTTTGATAAATCACATCGACGCCTACAGATATTTAAAATGTTTTGCATTGTTTTTATCTACTTTGACATACCCAAACTGATGAGCTGTGTGGTGCAGGGTTCCAGTTTGCAGCAGCAGTGCATATTGGGGTATATATACACCCACGGGTTGCAGGGGTCGGGGCTCGGCACGCCTGCGTTCCTGTCAGCAGTTTGCTTTGTTTTGTTGTGAGGGCCACAGAGGGGTTAACGCACAGACACACTTTGATTCATGCAAACACAAAGAGGGCACACGGCTATACTGCGTTACATGGTAAATCTATACATTAGGTGAAAAAAACAAAACAGAGGGCAGCTTTTCACAAAGGGATTTTTTATCGGATAGATCGGGGTGTTAAAACTGTTTTTAGAAAGTAAATTTGTAAATTCTGGATTCGAGGATTTGTGCAATGTTTTTGGAAAAGATTGACGAACCTCATATTATATTGGAAATAAAATTAAGACGAGATATAAATAAAGTTTTAGCCGATTTGTGGTGATTTTAATTCACTGGCAGCTTGTCGAAATACTATGAGTCAATTAGTCAGTAAAATTCATTGAATTTTTTTGAGACCACTGAACTGAACCCCATTGAAAACCTCATGGTTTTTCCACCAAATATTGATCTCTGAACTCTTCCTGAGTGAAAACATTTGTGTTTTTTCTAAATAAATATGAACTTGTTTTCTTATTAGAGTATGAAACCACTGCTCTTTTTTTCTGCAAATAAATACAAAATTTTTGCTTGGAATTTCAGAGACATGTTGTCAGTAGTTCATAGAATAAAAGAACAATGTTCATTTTACTCAAACATAAACCTATAA
>CAEFZY010049716.1:0-32371 GCA_903066815.1 Brachyrhaphis roseni
TTCTTACCCGTCACTGTTGGTGGCAAAGGTGTAACCCTTGCTAGCGCTTTGCCCAAGACAGAGGAGAGTTGTGCTTGGACACTAGGGAGGTCTGTGAATTCAGAGACTGATAGCGCATAAGTAGGCTCATATGATAACTTCTGCAGCTCTCTACTGTCAGAGGTCCTTGTTCCAATACCAATCACAAAGACGCCCTGCTGTTTGAGGGCAGAGGCTGGGGCGTCAACATTGTCAAAAGACCTTCCTCCAGTTAGCAGGATCAACATTTGTTTGACACCTTGCTGATGTCTACTCCCCGAGGAGGTTGTTAAGACATTGTCCCTGACATATTGGAGGGCTGCCCCGGTGTTTAGGGGTCTTCCTCCTCTGTGTCTAAGCCCTCTGATTGCATCCGCAATATCCTCTTTTGTATTGTACGTGTTTAGATAGAATTGGACTTCAGCTTCTCTGCTGAATTGGACCACAGAAACACGGTCTTTGTTTTCTCCCACATTGAGCTTTTCCACCACTTTTTCGACAAAATCCCGGATGGCAGGGAAGCCATTCCTTGTGCCGTCGGAACCATCGAGGAGGAATACAATATCCTTTTTGGCAGTGTCAACTGAGAAAAGAAGGGAAGGCAAAAGAGTCAAAACCTTTGATCAAAGATGCCTCCCGGGATCCCTGTCAACTAGAGGACTGTTTTGAAATGACAATATGTCCTAAGCTTTCTCACTTCTTACAGAAGCTAAACATGGCATGGATCATCACAACAGGAAAACTGGGAACTAAGCATGGATCCAACAAATTCCTATCCTGCTTGTGTTTAGAATTAAGACGGCCAACTGCATAGGTCACCTTCAGAGGAACATGCTTGAAAACGTACCGAGTACAGTTGGTGACTCAGGGGTGACGTCAACAACCACAGCCTCCACAGAGGCCTGAAGCTGCTGTTGGACACTGGGAAGGTCAGTGAATTCGGACACAGACAGAGCATAATTGGGATCGTGGGATACTTTCTGTAATTCCCCGCTGTCAGAGCCTCTACTTCCAATTGCAAAGATCAAGACACCCATCTGTTTGAGGGCGGCGGCTGGTGCGTCAACACCGTCGGATGATTTTCCGCCACTTAGCAATACTAGGACCTGTGGAACTCCTTCCGGCCGCCTGCTTCCGGCAGAGGAAGTGAACACGTTATCCCTCAAGTACTGGAGAGCTGCTCCCGTATTGAGGGGTCTTCCGCCTTTGTGCCTCAAACCCCTGACGGCATCAAGGATCTGGCCCTTTGTCGTGTACGTGTTCAAATAGAACTGGACAGCTGGATCTCTGCTGTACTGAACCACTGAGACACGGTCCTTGTTGTCATCTACACTGAGTGTCTCTACTACCCTTTGGACAAAGTCTCGCATTGCTGGGAAGCCAGTTCTAGTGCCATCAGATCCATCCAGCAGGAACACCACATCCCTTCCTGCTGGCTGCTGTCTCACCACTAGGGAACATAAGACAATTTCAGGTTGAAGTAGCAAACTCTGCCCCTATGTAAGTCAGATAATTAGCTGACCTCCAAACATTAAAGTTATCTTATCAGTGCTAGTGAAACTCTTGTATTTCAGTTTGTGGATTTTTGACCTAGGCTGGGAAATTTATACATGAACTGACTTCAAACAACATCTTTCAAAACCTTGTCATGTTAAATGTATCGCTTTCTTACCCGTCACTGTTGGTGGCAAAGGTGTAACCCTTGCTAGCGCTTTGCCCAAGACAGAGGAGAGTTGTGCTTGGACACTAGGGAGGTCTGTGAATTCAGAGACTGATAGCGCATAAGTAGGCTCATATGATAACTTCTGCAGCTCTCTACTGTCAGAGGTCCTTGTTCCAATACCAATCACAAAGACGCCCTGCTGTTTGAGGGCAGAGGCTGGGGCGTCAACATTGTCAAAAGACCTTCCTCCAGTTAGCAGGATCAACATTTGTTTGACACCTTGCTGATGTCTACTCCCCGAGGAGGTTGTTAAGACATTGTCCCTGACATATTGGAGGGCTGCCCCGGTGTTTAGGGGTCTTCCTCCTCTGTGTCTAAGCCCTCTGATTGCATCCGCAATATCCTCTTTTGTATTGTACGTGTTTAGATAGAATTGGACTTCAGCTTCTCTGCTGAATTGGACCACAGAAACACGGTCTTTGTTTTCTCCCACATTGAGCTTTTCCACCACTTTTTCGACAAAATCCCGGATGGCAGGGAAGCCATTCCTTGTGCCGTCGGAACCATCGAGGAGGAATACAATATCCTTTTTGGCAGTGTCAACTGAGAAAAGAAGGGAAGGCAAAAGAGTCAAAACCTTTGATCAAAGATGCCTCCCGGGATCCCTGTCAACTAGAGGACTGTTTTGAAATGACAATATGTCCTAAGCTTTCTCACTTCTTACAGAAGCTAAACATGGCATGGATCATCACAACAGGAAAACTGGGAACTAAGCATGGATCCAACAAATTCCTATCCTGCTTGTGTTTAGAATTAAGACGGCCAACTGCATAGGTCACCTTCAGAGGAACATGCTTGAAAACGTACCGAGTACAGTTGGTGACTCAGGGGTGACGTCAACAACCACAGCCTCCACAGAGGCCTGAAGCTGCTGTTGGACACTGGGAAGGTCAGTGAATTCGGACACAGACAGAGCATAATTGGGATCGTGGGATACTTTCTGTAATTCCCCGCTGTCAGAGCCTCTACTTCCAATTGCAAAGATCAAGACACCCATCTGTTTGAGGGCGGCGGCTGGTGCGTCAACACCGTCGGATGATTTTCCGCCACTTAGCAATACTAGGACCTGTGGAACTCCTTCCGGCCGCCTGCTTCCGGCAGAGGAAGTGAACACGTTATCCCTCAAGTACTGGAGAGCTGCTCCCGTATTGAGGGGTCTTCCGCCTTTGTGCCTCAAACCCCTGACGGCATCAAGGATCTGGCCCTTTGTCGTGTACGTGTTCAAATAGAACTGGACAGCTGGATCTCTGCTGTACTGAACCACTGAGACACGGTCCTTGTTGTCATCTACACTGAGTGTCTCTACTACCCTTTGGACAAAGTCTCGCATTGCTGGGAAGCCAGTTCTAGTGCCATCAGATCCATCCAGCAGGAACACCACATCCCTTCCTGCTGGCTGCTGTCTCACCACTAGGGAACATAAGACAATTTCAGGTTGAAGTAGCAAACTCTGCCCCTATGTAAGTCAGATAATTAGCTGACCTCCAAACATTAAAGTTATCTTATCAGTGCTAGTGAAACTCTTGTATTTCAGTTTGTGGATTTTTGACCTAGGCTGGGAAAATAATCTTAAATCTCACTTTAAGATCAATCATATTTGCAGTAATGTGAAAGTTTTTCTTCCTTTCGTTTTCATTTTTTTCACATATTTCTTTGACATCGTTTCAGAACATCTAATCAATTTAAAATACTGGTCATAGATACACAAATAAATTGTTTGAAAAAATTGTTGCTATTTAAATCTAATAAATGGAGATGGTCTGTTCTGGAAAAATTAGGTGAGTTTTCATGCTTTTTCTGCGCAGCAATGGTCTTCATTTTTTAACTGTCCCACACAGGTCATTTTTCCACAATTTGTTTATGGTGGAAGCATGACCTCTGACCCTATCTGAGGTGATTTCAGTCCTCTGGATTTTGTTGCAGGGTTGTTCTGTGACTTCTTGGGTGAGTGTAAGTGTGATCTGCCTGTCACTGCTTTAACAGTTCATCACTGTTCTTTGTTCCCTCCATGTTTGGATACCGGCTCTCACTTTGGTCTAAAGCAGGGGTGGTCAAACTGTTTGAGACCAAGATCTACTTCTTCTCTCACCAGCCGGCTGAGATCTACCTCATGACACGAAGACATAAAAATTGTAAATTAAAGTTTCTTGATTTATTTTATATGCGAATATACAGCAGTTATAGCAGAAATAATAGTGATAGAAAACCTAATGCAGTTTCTTCCTCAGTGAGATTCTGACACTGGGAGCAGGTTACTGGTTTCTCAGTCAGAAGCTGGTTGTAAACCTGAGGCCAGCAGGTGTCAGTCAGTTATAGAAGATCTGAACTTTGACCTCAATATGAGAAACCTCAGACTGATTGGAGGAAGCAAAGAGCTCTGTAAAGGTAAATCTTCTGAAGTTGGGATATAATTCATTTAATTACACATAATTATCTTGGTAGAAACCATTTGTTTGTTAAAGCTTAATAAAATATATTTGTCCTATTTGATGTTTGCTGTGAGTGACGTGTACTGCAAAAACAAAGAGGTAATTAATCCAAGTTTATTGTTTATTGAACGTTCAGAAACTACAGCGGCTGTGATTCGCCACAGCACAAGTAGATAAAGGTAAAACAACCTGAACAGGTGATCAACTCAAAACCACTCCTACTTTTTACTCTCCGTTTCTCTTTGTCGTTAAGCACATCCGTTGCTAAAAACGTTGTTAAAAACATAACATTCAGTCCGTTAAGATATCAGGTTTCCAGGCTTGATATTTATTTCTGGATTATTAGTAACCCTCTCCTCTAGTGGTTGGTTAGTTAATTTAAATTCCTGATCTGCTAGTCAGTCGCTCTTTGAGTCGCTTTTTTTGTTAGTAGAACCGAAACTCACTGAATTGCGCAACACCTTGTTGAACAATAATTACTAAGATTATTAATTTTAACGAGTTTTGTTGATTTTATTATTCTTTAATGAAGCTACAAACATTTAGGATCTTGGTGAATATTTTGATAAGCGCGTCAGAAGAGGAAGTTCTGGTCTCAGCCACTTGGCGGCGTTCAGTTTGTCACCTGCTGCCGAGATCGACTGAAAACCTTCTGATCGACGTAATGAGCACCCCTGCTATAAAGCTTTCCGAAGCTTTAGAAATGCCTTTTTTTTCCTTTCCATCAGTTTTCGAAACTGATAGACATCAATTACCTTCTCCCTCATTTGTTTCTGAATTTATTTGGATTTCAACATGATGTCCAGTTGTTGAGGATTTATTGATGTTCTTCATTTCGTCAGCCAGGCCCTATTTTAAGTAGAGATGGGCTGATCCGATATTAATATCGATAACTGCAAGGTTTCAAGGGATGTGGAGGGAACATCCAGAGCTGACTGGATTTATTCACCACTCAAACTTTATTTTGCTTTTGGTCAGTAAGTGTCAAGTTTGAAGTTTTCACATGGCTCATTAACATCTCCAGCACATCACTCAACCCACGCCGGTAACGGGCGTTGGAAAAGAAGATACGTCAGAGATGACAACATCCACGATAAAGATTCTGGTGGAAAGAAAACAGCGGCAGAACTACAATGTGATCGAAGGAATTTATGTCTGGAGGAATGTTTTTCGGTTTCTCAGGGTGAGTTTCAGAGATTTTATTACTTTTAGAACATTATTGCAATACATAGCATGCCACTGGCACACATATCTAAGTCTGCCCGTTCCTGGGCTGCACTGCTAAAGCTGTACCACCTACAATAAAAGAATTATTATATTTTCCTTTGGGGTTGAAGAAAACATTGTCTAACTTGTTATATTTATTATTTTCTTCTGCTTATTTGAGGGAATCCCTTGTTAGTTGGTCCCCGGCCTGCTAACAAGGCTAGCAGGACCGAAACTCACAGCCTGGTTGGAAGATGGAACAAAAGCTCAAAACTTCAAAAATATATATTTTTGAGTGAAGTCATACCTGTTGAGAGGAGTGATGGGGCAATTCGATTCCGTGAACAGTAGGACTGCTGACCTTTGTTTTTTTTACGATTTAGCTTGCTTATGATGCTCTGCATGTTATTTAAATACAACTGGTGCAAATGGGTGGATAATATTAATATTTCATGGTGCAGAAGAGGATGTTTGTTTCTGTATTTTGGTTCAAACAAATATTATTTCTGCCCTTTCCTTCTCCATTTATTATTTATTTTACATTATGTTTTTAATTGCACTTTCTGAAGCATGTGTCTGTCCAAGGTAGTCAACCTATTGTTATGTGAGTTTCAGGTTTCTTTTTATTTTATATTGACTGTTATGTTCCTATTTGCATTTACTGAACAAATTAAAGTTGTTCAGTAACAACTGAATCTTGTGAAGTTACTGGTTTATTAAAGTATGTTTTACTGAGCTATGAAATAAATTTGTAATTCACTACATTTCTGTTTGTTTAAAAAAAAAACTTAAAGTAAATTCAGCAGTTTTTCTGTATTGGTTTGGTATTGGCAGATACTAAACCTCAGATATCTGTATTGGCATTGGGAGTGAAAACAGTGGATCGGTGCATCTTTAGTTTTAAGTGATGTCTTGAGAACAGGTGAGTAATCAGGCTTGGAGCTCAGGTGTGATAAATCACTTTTTGCTTTAATGGGGGCCATGCAGGTTTAAAAACACCATTTAAAATCTGCATGTTGTGTTGCTTGTTGTCTTCACAAATATTTAAGTTGGTTTGATATTCTGAAACACTGAAGTTTGACAAAAGTGCAAAAAATAGGAAGTCAGTAAGGTGCAAACACTTTTCACACCACTATGTTTATATGTGACTTCTAAACATTCACCCTTACCTTCTGTCGTCTCCTGACCCTTCATTCCAGTAAAACGCCTCATCAGAAGCTGTTGAATACGAGGCAGATTTACAAAGTCAGGGACAGAGTAGGTGTAGTCTGTGTCAGATGAAATAGCCTGCATTTCAGCTGAATTCGACTGTCTTGATCCAACTGCCAATATGACAACGCCCCCACGTTTTAGTGCTGTGGCCGGGCCCCGCGGTGAATCTCTTGACCTTCCCCCGGCCAATACAACAAGTATCTGCTTGGCACCTTCATTTTTTCGTCCACCAGCGTTTGAGACAAAAACTTTGTCCTTTACAAACTGAAGACCTGCCCCAATGTACTGAGGTCGGCCACCTTTTGGCTTAAGGCTCACAACGTGCTGGAGAACATCATCTTTTGTGGAATAGGAATCGAGACTGAAACTGATTTCAGCATTGTTGCTATACTGCACAACAGCAACTTTGTCCTGTTCATGGTCTAGATCAAAAGTTTGAACCAGGTTTGCGATGAATTCACGAATGGTGCTGAATGTGTTCCTGACGTCATCAGATCCATCAATGAGAAATACAATATCTCTTTTCATTGTGGAACTTGAACCTAAGAATGCGAATCATCAGATACATTTTGGTGACTATACTTGCTGAACAACCAAGTATAGTCACCACCAAAATATAGTCAATATAGCTGAATGTTCTGTGTTTTAAGTGAGAGAAAGTTATTCACTTACCAATCCCTGGGCTTACAGAGCCTCTGAGAGCGGCAGTGGCTGACAACAGCTGTTGTCTCACCAGCGGAAAATCAGATGACTCCTTGAGAAAATACCATGCCCCTGGGGCTAACTGCTCCATCTCAAACCTGTCTGCACTCTCCACTCCAACAGCAAATACAACAATTCCAGCGTTTTTTAACATTCCCACTGGGCGTAAGATATCATCCTCAGACTTTCTCCCACTTGCAAGAATCAGTACCTGTGGGACTCCCTGCTGGAGCCGGCTTCCCGATGAAGCAGTGAAGACCGTATTCCTCACAAAATCAATGGCTCTGCCCGTGTTTACTGAGCCACCTCCTTTCAGTTTCACATTGCTCAGGTGACTCAAGGTTTCTTCCTTCAGTGAGTATTTATTCAAGGTAAAGTCAGCAGAGGGTTCTGTGCTGTACTGGACCAAAGCAACCTGTGCTTTACTTGGCCCAATTTCTAACTTCTTGACAAAGTCCGTCACAAATTCCAAAATTAGTCTTTCATTAGGTTGCATGTTATCGGATCCGTCAACAAGGAAAACAATATCAGCTTTCTGATGTTCTGTTTCTACATCTGTAAAAGTGTCTGAAATGTAAGATAGACAAGTTCATAAATTTGAAAAGAACATTAATTATCAGCCATCTTGAGATCTCTTATGTTTTGCTTCTTACCAGTTGTGAACTCAGTGGTTCCTTGTGAGTCCCTCAGTTTGGTTTCCACAGATGTGTAAATTCTTAGCAGGTTTTCATAGTTTGGAACATAAAAATAATGTCCAGGTGTGTAAGCCACTGTTTGCATTTCCAATGTATCGGCATTCTTTGTTCCAATACTCAAAATCTTTATCCTCTTAGCTTTCAGTATCTGAGCTGGTCCTCTAACATCATCTCCAGACCTACCACCACTAAACAAGTACAGATGCTGAGAAGCCAGATTGGCTCCTCTGCCTCCCACTGAAGCAGCAAAGACATGGTCCTTGACAAACTCCAGTGCTTTACCGATGTTAAGCGGCTGTCCCAGCTTATGCCTCATCGTTCTAATGGAACTGAGCACATCGCTCTTAGATGAATAGGAGTTCAAGTAGAAATTAGCTGTGGCGTCACGGCTGTATTGAACAACAGCTACTTGGTCTCCGTTCTGACTCACGTTTAAATTTTCAACAATTCTTTGAATAAAGGCTCGAATTTCTTCAAAGCCATTTCTTGAGTCGTATGAGCCATCAATTAGAAAAACTACATCACTTTTCTTTGAATCTGCAACAAAAACAAGAAGCATAGATTAAAGGCAGTCAGGTTTTCTCATGATGACTTTCCAGTCTGATTCTTTTAAACAAAATCAGAGCAGATCTTACCAAAATCTACTGAATGCACCACATGTTGGGAAGGCTCTCTCAACAAAGACAGCACATCCTGCTTGACAGTGGAAAGTTCTTCATAGTCAGTAACAGAGAGTGCATATCTGGGTTCATGAGATATTGTCTGAAGCTCTAAGGTGTCTGCATCACTAGTCCCGATGGCAACTATAGAAACACCCATTTCCTTTAGCAACCTCACTGAGGTTCTTATGTCATCCCCAGATCTTCCTCCGCTCAGCAGGATTAGCATCTGTGGGACGCCCTGCTGGATCCTACTTCCTGACTCTGGGGTAAAGACATAGTCTCTCACATACTGGAGAGCAGCTCCAATGTTTTTAGGATAACCTCCTTTGTGAGTCAGACCATCAACTGCTTCCAGAACATCATCCTCAGTCACGTAGCGACTCAGGTTAAAATTAATCTCAGCGGTGCTGCTGTACTGGACCACAGCCAGATGGTCGCTGTCGGGACCAATGCTTAAGTCTCTCACTATTCTCTGGACAAAATCTGTGATGTCTGGGAATCTTTGCTGAGAATCATCAGAGCCATCAATCAGAAACACAATGTCTCTGCTGCTGGGATCTGTAGTCAGATGAACCAGAGAAGTTGGCTGATTCAATCAATGGCCACTGACTAAAACTAAACATTCATCAAGCTGTGAGCAAAGTGTGAAGTCTAGCTGTTAAAATCTTACCATATGACGCTGTTGTGGCAACATACTTCTTACCCATCTGAATGGATGTGAGGATTTCCTGTTCAATGTCTGACATGTCACTGGAGTCTGCTGCAAGGAAAGCTTGACTGGCTTCCTGGGAAATGGACTGCATCTCAAGGATGTCTGCCTTCTTTATTCCCACCACAAATATCATCACACCAATTTCTTTTAGGTTTTGCGCAGCGGTCCTGACATCGTCATTTGACCGTCCGCTAGTCAGAAGAACCAGGGTCTGAGGGACTCCTTGTTGACTTCGACTTCCAGAGGAAGGTGTGAAAACATTTTCCTTGACGTAATTCAGAGCTGCACCTGTGTTGCGCGACCTGCCTCCTTTGTGTCTGATGGTCTTTAAGCTGTTGGCAGCGCTCTGCTGTGATTTGTGTGTGTTCAGGAGAAACTCAACAGAAGCTTTGTTGCTGTATTGAACCACAGAAACTTGATCTTTCCTCTCACCCACAGTTAGTTTCTCCACCATCTGCTCAACAAAGCCAAGCACTTGTGTGAAGTCGCTCAACATTTCATCAGAGGAATCCATTAAAAACACAATGTCTCGTTGCATGAACTCTCTTTGTTGTGTGGAACCTTAACAGAAAACAAAATGTGGAGTTGGTGGATTTTTTCATGAGCTGCAGGTTCATCCTGAGAGATAGCTGCTTGTCCCTTAAAATACAAACTGTCTTGTATTTTAAACTTTAAAAACTCTTTAACGGATTAGTTTGTTCCCCATTTTTAAGTCAATACAAATCTTTAAATAGTCAATAATACGACTGAAGGACGCGCTCTGTTTCTTCTCATATCAATCCAAACAGATAATAAATTTCTCTGTTATGAATCCCAAATTATTTGACTTGTGGCCAATCAGAATCAATGCATGTTGCATAACCACTGTACAAAATAACAATAAAAAGTCTAATTTGTAACAACTGCTATGAACGTTATTAGGAAGAATCTGCTGAGTTTCTGCTCCCTCCGTCACGCTGTGAACTCTGAAAACAAGCTGCTCCTGGATCAGAGCTTCACTGTTTCTGTGTGAGCAAATGGCTGTTCTCACTAGCAACGTCTCATCTGTCATGCCAACTGCAAGCAAACTTTAGAAATGTCGCAAAAGAGAAGAAGAAGGAAACTGTTAGGCGTGTCTCCATCTACGCTGAGCGTGAATTCATCAGATGTTGACGCTACGCATGGCTGGAATAAACAGGAAGTGGAAACCCGCCAGTGGATGGGAAAGTCACTACATCAGAACTGATTTGGCTAATGTGTTTTTATCTCCTTTAGCGCAATAACTTATGGTAAACTTATGTACCTCTTATCTGTTAGTCACTGCTGTAAATATGGTATAGATAATCTACTCCTGTTTACAGTCTGTTCACTCCTCGCCTGAACATACAGATACTTACAGTTTCAGCATATTTAAAAAAACCTTCAATGTCCACATTTAATATGTAGTTTTATTCTTTTGCTAAGCACTTCTGGATGGATGCAAACTGCTTTTCATTGCTTTGAACGTCTGACATGTGCAAAGACAATAAAGTTAGTCTATTCAAGTTTTTATGCTCAACTGAGCGTAGTTGTGAAATTAAGGAAATTATTTTTAATTTTGCTGTTTCCACCAAACTTTTCTAATGCAATACTTTACAACGGACACAAAAACCGCTGATAGAAAAGCGGATTCTGATTCGAGTTCTGGTTCTGCTGGAGATTTGTTCCTGTTAAAGGAGAGTTTTTCCTCTCCACTGTCGCTACCTGCTGCTTCAGGAGGACTGAATGCTGCCGCTCAGCGACTCCATGCTCTGCTGGACACTTTTAAATCAATTTTTATAATAAACTGAACTTGCTGCATTGTTTAACAACTAGAACGAACTGGAATGCAGGACATAACATTTCTAATCACCGTTCTGGAAAATGTTTCTTTCTCCAACGGTAGATGACTGAATGATCGGAGTGTGAACTCGTAGCTCAGCTGAATTTGGTGTTTATATCCTGTGATGTGGTGAATTACTCTTAATAGGTGTGGTCTTTCTCCATAGATATGAATTATTTCACACTTCCACTTACAGTTAGTTAGCTTGGCAGCAAACCTTTTCCCCTAGAAATGCAAATTGTTTCTAGGTGAACAACGTTAGATGCTAAACTTGTGTAAAAACTTTTCACAAGTTATTTGTCTGAATCTAGCTCAGAAAGTGTCCGCTCATCTGGCCAGAACAGCAAATCACAGCTGATACCGTCCTGTCTTTATCTTATTACATTTCTGCTGTCAGACCCAGCAGAGGACCTTGCAGGAATTCGCTTTTACATATTACAACCTTGGACAACATGTTTAGTACATGTAAAATATATTTTTACTGACTTAAAAACAGACCAAAGTGCATTATTTTACTAAATTTGGGATGATTTAGCGCTTTAAGGGATGGTTGGGTAAGCTACTGCCTGCTAAGCTCAGATTCAGAAATGTAAATGTTCTTACCTAAAACATTAAGTGCTCTTTCTCTGGGCTGTTGCCGTGGCACCCTTTGCACCAAAGACACAAGCTGCTGATGAATGCTTCCAATGTCATCAAATGTAAGAACAGAGAAGGCATAGGACGGATTATGAGCAATCGATTGGAGCTCTAAAATGTCAGCAGTTTTTGTTCCGACACAGAAAGGAACAACTTTTTCCTTTTTCAGATCAGCAGCAGCTCTTGTGACATCATCTCCGGATCTTCCCCCAGTCAACAGAATCAGGATCTGAGGGACTCCCTCCTTGTACCGACTCCCTGAGGATTCTGCGAAAGCGTTCCTCCTCACCTGCTCCAGAGCTGCACCAGTATTTCGGGGTTGGCCCCCTCTATGGTCCAGCTGTCGGACGGCATTAAGAACAGCTTGTTTGTCCGTGTAGGTGTTCAGACTGAAATGTGTTTGTTGATCTTGGCTGTACTGAACCACAGAAACACGGTCTTTGTTTTCACCCACACTGAGGGTTTCTACTACTTGTTGGACAAAAGTTTTCATCGATGGGAAGCCACTCCGCGTGTCATCGGAGCCGTCCAACAGAAACACAATGTCTCTTTCAGGAGACTCTAGCTCAACTAGAAAAGAATGCAAGTCTTACGATTAGACATAATGTACAAAAGCTGTAGATGTGCTGCAAACAGTTTAGCAGAGCAAAACCAGTTGGGAGTGAAAGACTAAGAAGATGTTGCAGTAAAAAAGTATTCAATGCTTAAATACTTTGGTCAAATGTTTAACCAAGAAGAATATTGTGAAACAAAGGGAATATTCCTCATTCTTAAATTAAAGATGGCGAGAAGCAACACATTTTATATTTTTATAGCTCTTTAAGTTCAGCAGACCTCAAAGCGCTTCACACTACATTCACCCATTCATGAATAATAATCAGTCAATGATGTGTTTATCATTGGCTCAAGGAAGAGCTGCAGAAGCAAGAGAAATCCTCTCCAAGGTCCGAGAAGAAAAATGTTCAGAGCAAAACAAGAAACAATGCAACCTAGATGTTGCATCTTCCAAATGGAACAAAAAGCATGAAACTGATCGACTGATGAAGAAGATGATGCAGTTTCTTTAGCGGGACACGAGCAGGGTGGCTGTAAATCTGCAATGCTTCTTACCCACGCCAGAAGGAGGCTGAGTTTGTACTTCAGTCTGGATGAATGCAGCCATCTCAGGCTGAATGGACAGAAGCTCACTGAAGACAGGAAAGTTGAAAAGAAACCTGGAGGAGGAGGCCATTTTCTCAAGTTCCTCCTGGTCAGCACTTTTCATTCCAATGACGAAAGAAAAAACTCCAACTTGCTTCAGGCCCAAAGCAGCGCTGGAGACATCATCACTGGACGTACCACCGGTCAGCACGACCAGGACCTGAGGGACTCCCTCCAGGCGCCTGCTGCCAGAGGACGCTGAAAAAACATGTCTTCGCACAAACTCCAGCGCAGCGCCGGTGTTACGAGTTCTTCCTCCTTTATGTCGAAGCGCCCTGATGGCATAGATAACTGCCTTTTTGGTTTTGTGGGTTGCCAGGTTAAAGTAAACCGTGGCATCGTCACTGTACTGCACAACAGCTAACCGAACGCCATCTTTGCCAACGTCCAACTCTTCTGCCATTCTTCTGACAAACTCTCGGAAAGCTGGAAGTCCGTTTCTGGAGTCGTCTGATCCGTCAAGGAGAAACACTATGTCCCTCTTACTGCTGAACATGTCAACTGGTTGATACATGGATAGAAAGGGTGATTGTAAACGGAGGATTTCTGCCTTTATGTTAGGAATTATGTTTTTGTTATATATCAGAACTACATGAAGATCGATGAACAATTAAAAAGAAAACAATGATTTGGATGTTTTAGTGGGAATAATCACTACCTGAACAGAAACAACAAAAATATTTCTGATTTCATCCCAACCTTAATGAGGTTTCGCTCGTCAATAGTTTTAAAGAAATAAAATATCGTTTACATTTGGTGTTCTTACCTACTAAGTCAGAAATCCCATTCTTGGTTTCCTGATTGTCTTGGTCTATGTTCAGTGCA
This sequence comes from Brachyrhaphis roseni, assembly GCA_903066815.1. Classification (NCBI taxonomy): domain Eukaryota; kingdom Metazoa; phylum Chordata; class Actinopteri; order Cyprinodontiformes; family Poeciliidae; genus Brachyrhaphis; species Brachyrhaphis roseni. Next base: position 13,861 of record CAEFZY010049716.1, read on the forward strand.
GAGAGAACTTGCGTTTGGATTGAGTTTAAACTGGAAAAGTCAGTGACCTTGAATGCAAAGCCAGGTTTAAATTCAATCATTTCCAATTCTGCAAGGTTAGCGTCTGCCACTCCAACCCCGACTGCCACAATTTCATGTTCTTTCAGGGCAAATGCTGGTCCTTTCACACTGTCTGCAGACGGTTTGCTAGTGAGGAGGATTAAAGTCTGAGGCACCCCTTCCAGCCTCCTGCTGCCCGTGGACGACGTGAAGACCCTGTGCCTTACAAACTGGAGAGCGGCACCAACATTGAGTCGCCTCCCACCTTTGTGCGCTAAGTTATCAATGGCGTTCATGTTGTCGCTCTTTGTCTTGTGGGAATTTAGATGAAAGCCGACCATGGGTCTGTCAGCAAACTGAACCACAGACACTCTGTCAAGGCCCTCGTCAACATAGAGGCGTCCCACTATGTTTTTAACAAAACTCTTTATGTCTGTGAATCCGTCTCTGGTGCTGTCAGACCCATCCAGCAGGAACACAATATCTCTTTTTACAGCATCATTTTGCACTATGACACAGATAGAGTTCAGTTATTCTGGTCAAGCAGCAAAACATGAGAAAAAAAAGCAGCGTTTCACACAGCAGCTTCATCGCACCAAGAAGGAAAGGTTGTCTGTCTTACCTTGCTGTAGGGCGGCTTCCAGCGCGTCCTTCGACAAGGAAACATAGGTGTTGATCTTCTGTGGTAAAGGTTCCAGTTCCCTGAATTCCTTCACATTGAAAGCAAACGAAGGGTTGTGCGCTATGGCCTCAATCTGCTTCTTGTCTGCATTCTTGACACCAACACCAAACGGTACGACTCCATCCGTCTTCAGTTCCCCAGCGGGTTCCTTTACGTTATCCATGGATCTGTCTGCAGCCAAAACAATCAGAAACTGAGGGACGTTTTGAGAGGCGCGGCTGCCATAGCTGTCAGACATGACGGTGGCCTTCATGTATTTCAGAGCGGCTCCTGTGTTCAGGCTGCGCCCACCAGCCAGAACCATCGCTTGAATAGCTCTTATCACCTCCTCTTTGGTTTTATAAGTGTTGAGGTGGAAGACCGGGGTGGGTCTCTCACTGTGCTGAACCACAGAGACGCGTACTTTGTCGAACCCAATGTCCAGTGGTTCAATCACTTTGAGGATGAAATCCCGGATGTAGGGAAAGTCGCCGCGAACACCGTCAGTCCCATCGATCAGGAAGGCAACATCTCTTTCACTTTCAGCAGTCACAACCTCTGCAGGAAGGCAAAGAAGCCAGTTAGCCAATGTGTCTTGCATTCACAAGTATTCAACTTTTTCAGTGTTAAAAGAAGAACTTTTGGAGACTAACCTGTTTGACCAACCACAGTTATTAGATTCGGCATGATACCGTCGGCCAAGGCTGGTAACTCAGAGAAGCTCTGTTTGTGATAGGCCATGGTGGGCTCAAAGGCAATCTTTCCCATTTCTTCTTGGTCAGCTTGCCCAGAACTCACTGTAAAAGTCAAAATTTTTGCCACAGCCAATGTATCAGCCTCATTTTTAGCGTTTTCCTGCAGGGGGCCACCAGCGATCAGGACCAGCACTTGCACGGCGCCCTGGAGTTTGCGTGACCCAGCTGATGCCTGGAACATGTTGTCCAAAGCGTAATTCAAGGCAGCTCTAGCATTCAGCACCGATCCTCCAGTCAACCTGAGCTGAGAGATTTTGTCCACGACGTCTTGGTTGTTGTCGTAGGTGTTCAGGTAAAATTCGACTCTTGGCCGCTCCGCGAACTGCATGAGTCCAATCTGGACCTCTTCAGGACTTATGTTCAGCTGATTGACGATGTTGATCATAAAGTCTCTCACAAATGGCAAGTTGTTGCTCCCCATGTAGTTTGATCCGTCCACAAGGAACACGATGTCTCGAAACACTCTCTCTGTCTGCACCGTGGTGATCTCCACTAAAGAAAAGCACAAAAACACAAATGTTATTTCAGGGCAACTTAACTAGCTTTGGTATCAGCAACTTTTAAACCATTTATACCACAGGTGAGCAGTTTTGGTCCTCAGTGAGGTCATTCCTCATGGTCTTGTCTTTTCTTTAATAAATTTGATGCATTGTGAATAAAATTAGTTGAATTGAAATGCGTATAGATTTGTTATTTTAAAGTGTAACTATAAACCCCCTGTTTATAGTTACAGGGGGTTTATAGTGTGAAAACTATAAACCCCCTGTGAAAACTAGGCAAAAATTAAGAAAAACTCCACCAAAGTGGGCGGAGTCAAGCCACATTGAGGGGTCAGGAGTAGGGATGAGAGATGGGTTAGTGTTGCAGGGAAAGCTCTGTTACCAACTTAGCAACTATGTTTAGCAACTATTTTCACAAAAGCGACTAATGACGAACCTTTTCTGTTACTGGAGACTTTTATGGCAACAACACATGAAAGCACCAGAGACTCTGCAGCAGCTGAGCGAGCAGCGAGTGCCGCCGTGATCCCTACCCTGGACCTGCAGCGCCGCCGTCGGAGCAGAACGACCCGTTCCACTCCGTGTCCATATTGCTAATCAGTCACACATGAAGCGGAGGAACGCCACCAGGTGGCAAATCATGAACTATAATATTTTATTCCAGAGCATGGGGCTGAGATGACATCAACCAAACTGGACCGTTTGAACGAACCGGAATTTTTTATTTAGTCAGCAAATCTGCATACAAATGTAGCCTTGGGGTTTAGTTTCTCTTTAAACATTTCAAATTAAGAGGGATTTGTTGAAACTGGAAAACAACCATTCAGATTCACCCAAGTGAATTTTGTTCAAGCGTAAATGGTTCAATGTGCCTTTTGTTTTATTTTTATTGGCTGGGATGTTACAGTTTTTGCTAATTGACCAATTTTGGGAAGATGGTTAGTAAAATGAGGAATTACCTAGATCAGTGGGGGATTCAACCACCCCCACCACAATCCCAGAAAGCGTAGAGAGGACATCGGTTATGTCCCTGGCGTTGCGAAACAGTTGTCTGAAGTCCTTTGCCATGAACACCATGCTTTCGGAAAAGGCGATCTGTTTCATCTCGGTGTCATCGGCGGCCCTGGAGCCCGCGGCCAGCGCCAGAACGCCCAGGTTCTGAAGAGCCTGAGCCGGCCCCGCCACGCTGTCACTGGACCGCTTGCTGACAATCAGCAACAGGAGCTGAGGAACGCCGCGGCTCATGCGGCTGCCCTTCTCAGGCCTCAGCATGTTCAGCCTCACAAAGTCCAAGGCGGCTCCGATGTTGATGGTCTGTCCCGGTCTGGGTCTGATATCCCCCAAACTGTTGAGCAGCGATTCTTTGGTCGCATGGGTTTGGAGGTCCATGACCAGCCTGGTGTCAGTGGCGAACTGGGCGACGCCCACTTGGACTGCGTTCGGACCGATTTCCTTGGTGCTGACGAAGCGCCGGATGTATTCCCGCACAGTGTTGATGACCGCCGTTCCCATTGTGCTGTCGATCAGGAAAACGATGTCTCGTTCTCCAACCGTTACCACTGAAGGCAGAAAAAAAAGAATAAATGTTGATCTGCAGAACTTTTATATCTTAACTTTTTTATTAACACCTCCAAACGTGCAATTTACAGATTTTATTGTATTTTAGTATCTTTAGCGTTCTTAAAATCCAGTTGAAATGCTGAAGCCATTTAAATTATATCTGCCATTAAAACTACAACCTTTAAAAATGAGTGTAATTTTGACATAATATAAATGTTTCCTAATGCTCTTGTTGTTTATATTGTTCTCTATTTTATTTTGTTCTTGTATGTTTACTGTTAAAAATGGTTATTGGGAAGAAACAGCCACTTCAATGGGTAAGAGCATGAATATAAACATCAAAATTCCTAAAAAACTCAAAACTTTAATACAGGTTTTGAGCGCTAAATGAGGAATTAGCGTATTAGCAGCAGCGTGTGCAGCTCTGCCTCTTTGTTGGTATTAATTTATCTCCGTAGATCATGAACTGATGGCACATTGTCTGAATGTTTGTGTTTTAATCTGAGCCGAGGTTCTGTGGTGATTCATCCTCCTCTTCCTCACTGGTGAAGGTTGAACTGGTTTAGATTCATGTGTTCATACTGAAGCTCATCAGTTGAATGCAGGCCTTTCTAAATACGCTGCTGCATCCGCACAAAGTTTACATCCCTGCTGTATTTTTAGTTTCATTCATTTTAAATAATATTTCTGATTTTCTGCAGTCATTTTTCAGATATTGTAAATAATCTAACTTCTGAGTCTGTGAATGCACATTTTCTACATCTAAATTAAGAAGTCATCCTACTGAGTTGTACCTTTAATCTGATTTATTTCTGATAACTACAGTATTTTTGTGTTAATCTTGTTCAGTATACGTCAACATTATTATTCATCTTGTTTATGTATATCTTAACAGGATATTTTTATTCTACCTGGTCACATGAGCAGCAGATGCCATTAAACCTTCTCAGCTGTCCTGTCTGCACTCAGAAAACAGGAAGTGACATCATGCTGTCACCAGTTTCTCTGTTCACAGCTGGTCGCTATGTGAACGTAATGTGGAAATAAAAGTAGTGATGTTACCTTGTAATATTCTGCAGTCATGAACAGATGTTAAAAAGCTTCAGCAGCAGAATGACTGAAATCCTGACATTATTCATCTTAACCTACCTGAATCTGTCAAACAGTTCATGAAACCCTCCGGCTTTATAAACCCCAACCCACCAACACCAGAAGAAGTTACATACCTTCAGTGAATTCATTCTGAAATATAATGGAGCGCGTCGCCAAGCCGTTAATGAAGCCATAGAGATTATCATCGGCGGAGGTCAGATCTCTGAAACTGTCAGCTTTCAGCACAAAGCTTTTATCTGTGGCCACTTCTTCCAGCTCTGCAGCAGCATCAGCACCGACCGCCACCCCTAAAGTGACCACACCGGCCCTGATGAGGGCCCGGTGGCCGGCGCCGGTGTCGTCACTGGACGCTCCGGCACTGATGATCACCAAAACCTGGGGCGCGCCCTCCTCCGCCCGGCCTCCGGCCGACTCGCCCAGCAGGCTGTCGGCCACCTCCTGCAGGGCCGCCCCCAGGTTGGACTCATCATCGCCCGAGAAGCTCAGGCCCTTCACCGCCTCCAGGACCGACGACTTCTCATAATAGCTATTCAGATAGAACTTTATTTGTGGGTCAGCGTTGTACTGGACCAAGGCCACCCTAATGCCGTCCCTGCCCACAGACAGGCGCTCAATGATTCTCATAACCAAATCACGCACATAGGGGAAGTTAGCTGCTCCAACGTTCAGTGATCCATCAATTAAGAATATTAGGTCAGATGAATCTGGTGCTTTAAGGAGAGAAAGAGAAAAAACAGAACAAATGGAAATAGTGAAAGTAAATAATCTAGTGAGACAAAGACATCAACCAAGTTAGAAAATCACTGCATATGTGACGAAACATTCGGAGTGAATGAATCAACAACAAAACATCATACTGCATGTAGGCTGAACCAAGGAGGATTCCTAACGTGTTTCCTAAGGTAACCTGTCCTGGGGTAACCTGTCGTGAGGTAACCTGTCCTGGGGTAACCTGTCCTGGGGTAACCTGTCCTGGGGTAACCTGTCCTGGGTAACCTGTCCTGGGGTAACCTGTCCTGGGGTAACCTGTCCTGGGTAACCTGTCGTGAGGTAACCTGTCCTGGGGTAACCTGTCCTGGGTAACCTGTCCTGGGNCTGTCCTGGGGTAACCTGTCCTGGGGTAACCTGTCCTGGGTAACCTGTCCTGGGTAACCTGTCCTGGGTAACCTGTCCTGGGGTAACCTGTCCTGGGTAACCTGTCCTGGGTAACCTGTCCTGGGTAACCTGTCGTGAGGTAACCTGTCCTGGGTAACCTGTCCTGGGCTAACCTGTCGTGAGGTAACCTGTCCTGGGCTAACCTGTCGTGAGGTAACCTGTGCTGGGGTAACCTGTCCTGGGTAACCTGTCGTAAGGTAACCTGTCCTGGGGTAACCTGTCCTGGGGTAACCTGTCCTGGGGTAATCTGTCCTGGGTAACCTGTCCTGGGGTAACCTGTCCTGGGGTAACCTGTCGTGAGGTAACCTGTCCTGGGGTAATCTGTCCTGGGGTAACCAGTCGTGAGGTAACCTGTCCTGGGGTAACCTGTCCTGGGGTAATCTGTCCTGGGTAACCTGTCCTGGGGTAACCTGTCGTGAGGTAACCTGTCCTGGGGTAACCTGTCCTGGGGTAATCTGTCCTGGGTAACCTGTCCTGGGGTAATCTGTCCTGGGGTAACCTGTCGTGAGGTAACCTGTCCTGGGGTAACCTGTCCTGGGGTAACCTGTCCTGGGTAACCTGTCGTGAGGTAACCTGTCCTGGGTATCCTGTCCTGGGGTAACCTGTCCTGGGTAACCTGTCGTGAGGTAACCTGTCCTGGGTAACCTTTCCTGGGGTAACCTGTCCTGGGTAACCTGTCCTGGGTAACCTGTCCTGGGCTAACCTGTCCTGGGTAACCTGTCGTGAGGTAACCTGTCGTGAGGTAACCTGTCCTGGGTAACCTGTCGTGAGGTAACCTGTCCTGGGTAACCTGTCCTGGGGTAACCTGTTGTGAGGTAACCTGTCCTGGGCTAACCTGTCCTGGGTAACCTGTCGTGAGGTAACCTGTCCTGGGGTAACCTGTCGTGAGGTAACCTGTCCTGGGGTAACCTGTCGTGAGGTAACCTGTCCTGGGCTAACCTGTCCTGGGCTAACCTGTCCTGGGGTAACCTGTCCTGGGGTAACCTGTCCTGGGGTAACCTGTCCTGGGCTAACCTGTCATGAGGTAACCTGTCCTGGGCTAACCTGTCCTGGGGTAACCTGTCCTGGGCTAACCTGTCGTGACGTAACCTGTCCTGGGGTAACTTGTCGTGAGGTAACCTGTCCTGGGGTAACCTGTCCTGGGTAACCTGTCCTGGGGTAACCTGTCCTGGGTAACCTGTCCTGGGGTAACCTGTCCTGGGGTAACTTGTCGTGAGGTAACCTGTCGTGAGGTAACCTGTCCTGGGGTAACCTGTCGTGAGGTAACCTGTCGTGAGGTAACCTGTCCTGGGGTAACCTGTCCTGGGGTAACCTGTCGTGAGGTAACCTGTCGTGAGGTAACCTGTCCTGGGGTAACCTGTCCTGGGGTAACCTGTCGTGAGGTAACCTGTCGTGAGGTAACCTGTCCTGGGGTAACCTGTCCTGGGGTAACCTGTCGTGAGGTAACCTGTCGTGAGGTAACCTGTCGTGAGGTAACCTGTCCTGGGGTAACCTGTCCTGGGGTAACTTGTCGTGAGGTAACCTGTCCTGGGGTAACTTGTCGTGAGGTAACCTGTCCTGGGTAACCTGTCCTGGGTAACCTGTCCTGGGGTAACCTGTCCTGGGGTAACCTGTCCTGGGGTAACCTGTCCTGGGTAACCTGTCCTGGGGTAACCTGTCCTGGGTAACCTGTCCTGGGTAACCTGTCCTGGGGTAACCTGTCCTGGGGTAACCTGTCCTGGGTAACCTGTCCTGGGTAACCTGTCCTGGGTAACCTGTCACGAGATGAGCTCCGTTGTGTTCGGCCTCTCATGCAGACTCTTGTTACAGACCTGAGGTGAGCTGACCAGTCATGAACCTGTGGTCTCCCCTGCTTCCTGCTGCAGCACCTTACAGCTGACTCAGTCTCATTTTATTCAGACCTCATTGGTTCAGGTGATGCTTTGTTCAGAATCCCCTTTCCTTTCAATCATTGTACATTTGAACTCCCCCCTCTTGTGGCCAGGTCCAGTACTGCAGCAGGTCGGGGTTGGTTCCTGCCAGGTTCATAGCTGTTTCATTTTCTGAACATGTTTCACAGAGACATTGTGGCTGATAAAGACAGACAAACATGTGCAGGACACATAAGCAGTGGTGCTTGGTTAGGTTTGGTTAGGAGCTCCATGATTTCAGGTTGGGACGTTTTCAAAGTAAAAGCCTCCAGGAAATGAGGCTTCCATCTGCAGGTTGGTCAGATTAAGTTGTGTTAATCTGAGTTTGTTAAAAAATCCTTTTGCTGTTTATGATCTCCAAACTGAAACTTTATCAGAAAGCAGTCGACTTGTTTGTGTCGCACCACAGGGATTAATCTGGTGCTACAAACAAGCCTCAGGGCGAACTACCTGAAATTTCTCTTCTGATTTCAGGTAAACTTTTTTATATTTCATATGATTAATTCTTCTAGATGCCATTAAAAACTCAGCAGATTTCCCTTCAAACTCACTTTCTTGCTAAAAATCCTGACTAGCCTAAAATTTCCTGAAGCTCAATGACGACGAATCAGATTTAATTCAGATTGACTCGGATTTTCCCTTCAGTCATTTTTCAACCAAAATTACCATCAACTAGCTAACTTGCTTAATATTTGGATATAAACTAAATATTTAGTTTAGGATAAACTAAATACTAACAGTATTTAGTTTGGATACTAACAGTATCCATTCTATGGATACTGTTAGTTTGTATCCATACAAACTAAATATTTAGTTTGTATCCAAATAGGTATTTAACTTGCTAATTAAATGTTTATAAATTCAGTTATAAACATTTATAAATAAATGAATATCTTGGTGAAAATATGACTTTGAAACCCAACTTCTTCCTGTTATTAAAATGTTGCTGTTAATGTTTGACTGTGTAATTCTGCAAATGGTTTCTGATAATAGTTCAGTATAAGTTACAAAGCAGCGTCTGGTTCTGTTGGGTAAAGCGGTCCGTTTCATTACTACTCTGTCAGTTCCACTACAGGAACCGGTGACTTCGTCTAAAGTCCTGATCAGTAGAAGGAGGTTGAAATCACTTCAGCTCCGTTCCTCTGAGACGTTTTGGGAATTATTCTGTAAGTTTTGGAAAATGACTCAGTAGTTTCCAAAACGTGCCATGTAAACTCTGTAAAAGTAACTGTTAGTTGCAGAAAACAACCTGTTAGCACCAGGAAAGTATGAGTTGCACTCGGCATCAGGTTAATGTTGCAGGTGGAAAAGTTATGGTGCTAAAATCGAATTAAAAACTGGGTGGTGTTAATAGGAGGTTCCTGATCTCGGCAGCAGCTTCTTCCTGCACATGTGGGCAGGTTAGTGTGGTAGTTGAGGTGGGACCGTTGGTTACCTGTCCCTCGTCCAGCCACTGGGGCCTCATTGGCCAGCGGAGGGCCCCCCACCTGGCTCACTGCACCACACACACTCACTACCAAGTCTTGAATTATATCCCGCAACTTGAGGAAGGAGTCTACATTGAACATGTGAGTTTCCTGTGGCTGGCTGGCCAGCTCCCGGAGCTCCCAGTCCACCGCGTCCTGAACGCCGACCGCAAACACCTCCACGCCCGCCGTGCGCAGCGTCTGGGCCGGTTCGGCCACGTCGTCCTGCGAGCGCCCGTCGGTCAGCACCAGCACCACCTGGGCCGCCCCGTCGGCCGCGCGGCTCCCCGCCGCAGACGTCAGGTGCGTTCGGATCAGGAAGTCCAGGCCCAGTCCGGTCCGGGTGCCGCCACCCAGGTGCGACATGGCCTTGACGTGCGCCAGGACGTCCGGCGCCGTTGGGTAGGTGTTGAGGTGGAACTCGGTTCGGGGCTTGTTATTGTACTGCGTGAGGGCGAACTTAAACCTCCCTCCTCCAACCTGGTGCAGCGATTTTATCAGGCTGTACAGAAACGTTCTGATCAGGTCAAAGTTCTCCGGCCCCATGCTCCGCGACGAATCCACTAGAAAGTACACATCAGCTGCCGAGCCTCGTGCACAGTCTTCAGAGGAGAGCGTCAGAGGACAGAAGACCGAGAAAAGACACTGGGTGTGTTTATTATGTGACAACATTAAACTGATCTGACTGCATCACTCTGTTCAGCTGCCCAGAACATTTCACTCTGCTCTTTTTGAGAGGAACAGAATTATCCAACCATCTAATCAATCAGCTCAGATGGATCATATTGGTAAACTTTACAACCAGCTTTACAAAAGAGTCCATTAAAATTTAAATAAAAACAAGATGATTTACCCAGGAATGTTTCTGAATGTTTCCAGGTTTGACTTTGTGGATCTAGTGAGTTTTTATCGACTTCAGTTTGAGTCGCTTCATTTATTTCACATTCAGTTTCATAAAATGCAAGTTTTTATTTAAAGTTCTCATCATCAACTTTTTTGTAAGCTCAGCTGAAGGGAGGAAACGGGTTTGTTTGGAGAAAAGATGAGATGGTTCAGCTTACCGTCCTGAGCATGGAGTTCAGGGGGGAGTCCTGCGAACAGCGTCCCCAGGAGGACACACAGGGGCAACAAGCGCTGCCACCCCATCTTCAGGTGAAACTACCACTCACCTGAGAAACAGAAAAACTGGTCAGGACGACTCCGAGCTGCTCAGCAAAACATGAAAATATTAACTTTCATTTTCTGCTTTCAGTTTGGCACTTGAGAAGTTTCTGGTTTTTAATTATTTCTGTTTAGATTTACTGTTATAATTCAACCCACAACCCTGAAGCAAAGCATCTTCAACAGCCCAAACAAAAGAGAAAAGGCCACATTTTTTTTGTTCCAGAAAGTTTTCAAGTTCCATAAATTAAACTAAGTTCTCCTTTTGTTCCTGAAGGCAACACGCTGCTGCCAGGAAGTAGCAAGTTATAGCAGAGCTAGCACTACACTACGCTGCAGGTTGTGGGAAATACGTTATAAAATGATTACAAGTGACCAGAAGTAACTTTGCTCTTTTAGTTTCAGAGAAAGGGATCTGTAAGTTTCAGTAAATTATCCCAGATGTTTAGCAAAACCTCCTGCATGTTTCAGAAAGACTCAGAGCTTTGGAAAGCAGCAAGACGCCACATAAAACAGCATCCTGCAGTTTTAGGAAGGTCATTTTTATCTTTCTCACAACATCTTGTAAGTTCTGGAAAGTCACACGATACAAGTCTCCACTTAAAACATTCTGGTACCTGAAAGTATTGTGTTAGTTTGGCAAGTTCTGTGTAGGAGCAAGAAAATATCCCTGAAAGTTACAGAAGGCTCTAGAACAGGGGTGGGCACTCCTGGTCCTCGAGGGCCGGTGTCCTGCAACATTTAGATGTGTCTCTACTTCAACACACCTGAGTCAAATAATGAGGTCATTAGCAGGTTCTGGAGAACCTGACTGGACTTAGGAGGTGATCCAGCTGTTGGATTCAGCTGTGTTGGACCAGGGAGACGTCTAAGAGTTGCAGGACACCGGCACTCGAGGACCAGGAGTGCCCACCCCTGCTCTAGAAAGTAACCTGCAGCTTCCTGGAAAGTGTCTGAGAGTAATGGGAAATAGTCAATACCGACATTGGGTAATGTAGCAACATAAGTTTAGAAAAGTTACAGGTACAGCCTGTAGGCTTACAGAAGGTAACCTGAAACCTGAAAGTTCCAGAAAGTAACATAAGAAAACCTGATTGTAAAATGTCTGGTACGATTCAAGAGCTTCTGGAAAGTGACCTGTAGATTCTGAACAGGATTTTCCTGCCGCTCTCCTTCCAGCCTGATGGCATCCAGGTTCTGAGCAAACTTTTAAACATTGCAAAAAATAAAATAATGTGAATTCAGTCTGCTGGTCTGGAGCGAATCGTTACTGATGGCGCTGATAAACAGGAAGTGCAGGCTGGTTAGCATGAGCCTGGGTTTCTATCGGACAGGCTGTAATCGTTCTGTCTGCTGATGAAGCTGCAGGATGTTTGGAGACAACAGGAACCAGCTGGTCAGTCATGTGACGTAAACATTCGCTGCATCAGATTTTATTCCGCAAAGTTTCCAATGAAATGTTTTTCAGAAAATCCTAAAACAACCTCAAGCAAACATAAAACCGTTGTTGTGTAATTTAGACAGTTATTTCCAATTTCTCCATTTCCATGAAGTTTTTCTAAAACGTGCTTAAAGAAACGTTGATGGAAACGCAGCGTTGCATCATCAGACGAACCGATTGGGTCAGAAACTGTAAGCTTTGGGAACGATCCCTGTTGGTTCTAGGAAAGTATCTGAATCCCCAGAGACCTGTCGGTCTGGGGAACGCGCCTGCATGTTTGGAGAGATTTAGATGATAATCTTTGAGTTTGGTGTTTTATCTGCTTATAATCAGGCGTTTATGCATTGAGCCGGGAGTCTGTGGGTGTGAGGCAGAGCGGTTCGGTAGTCAGAGGGCGATGATTGGAAGCAGCTGTTTGAGCTGCCAGATGGAGAAGTTTAGTAATTAGGTCTCCTGGGGAAACGCTGGACTTTCCTCTCACAGTATTCTGTGTTTTTTAAGAGGACTGCTCAGCTTCGCAGCAGGCTGCTGCTGCTTGCAGGAGACTCACTTTTTCCTACAGCAGGATGTGAAGTCATGTCCCAGGAAATAAAAGAGGCTCTTTCTACTTCTTTTTCAGACAAAATTAAACCTTCACACCGAGAGCCAAGGCCTGGCCTTTCTAACGCTTTTTAAAATAAATGTATTCATTTTACTTCCTAAATCAAACCAAAGTTCTGCTTGTAATCAGTAGATGTGATTTTAGCCATTAGGAGGAGTTTTTATGAGGCATTAAAAGCAAAATGTTGGCTGGAGTTTTGGGAGTAAAGATGCTTCATATCAATGGCACAAAGTAAAAGTGATGCTGCGGGACGATGAGTCGGCATCGGTCTGCTGAGAAACGGAGATTTGGATCTTTATTGGTTTCTCAGCAGAGAAGAGTTTCCATTTGCTGCTCAGAAACAAGTGCTGACATCTAGTGGACACTCAGGGAAACAGCAGACTGTGAGTTTGTTTCTTTCCTCATTCAGGACGCTAAGCTAATTCTAAAGCGCTAACTTCAGTTCAAATTATTTCTGCCCCTAAAAAGACTGTGATTATTTATTTTATATCTTTACTGTCTGTTTTGTTTCTTCTGTTTTATAAAGCTAATGGGTCGAACAGAACCGCTGCATCAACTGTTTATGTTTTGGATATTCTAAACTGTCGATAACCAAAACTTCAACACAGATGTTGAACTTTAAACTGAAACTTTACAAACTTTTTAATTTATTCAGGAAATGAAGTTTGGGGTAAGCTCAACGCGCTGAACGTTTTCAAGGTTAGCAAACGTGCTAAGCAAAAAATTGGCTCCTGTTTTAGCGGGTCGGTAGAAGTTCTGGTGATTAAAGGGTTAAGTTAATTTAAGATTAAAACTTTCAACTTCAAACATTTTTATTCATGAACAGCAGCTGGAACCTCGACGTTTGTTACTTAACGATCGAAAGAAGATCAGTTTCTGTCCTGCAGGGGAAGAGTTGGATGTCTGCTGTTGTTATATTCCGGGGTTCTCTGGTTTTCTTTGTGGGGTTTTTCCTGTGCGCCTTGTCCACCTTATTTCACCAGATGGCGCCAGGTTCCGGATGGAGTGCGGTGATGTTGTCATCAGTCACAGCTGTCTCCCATCAAGCCTCGTCAGCAGGGTATACTTAAGGAGCAGGCCGCCAGTCCATCGGCGCCTGAGCGTTAGCCAGTCACGGTACCTCTGAGCCCTCTAGAGCCTGTCTCTGCGTTCGTCGTTGTGCTGAGCCTTCCAGTGATTCTGTGTGTTTCCTCTCTGTTGCCTTCAGGTGATCCTCTGTGGCGCCGTGGATCTACTGCCTAGACCCTGGCTGTTTTCCTGATTAAGATCTTCCTCGTGACTCCGTGGAAACCTACTCACTGGTTGCCCGAGTTGCCAAACTCACCTCCTCCGTTGTTTGCAAGTTCCTCCTGGATCATACGGCTGGCGGCCGTTCCGCTCCTCTGTGTCTCCGTTGAACCTGAGCCTACCTGTCCGTTCCCCACCGCACTCCTCTGTTGTCTCTGGACCCACAAAGAAACCGAGACCCCGGACATACTCAGTTACCCTCCAAGACTCAAATCCAACCACCACAAGTAAGACCCACCTGTTTCCCTAAGAACTTTCCATTTTCCCACGACCCCTGAACTCACCACTCTGCTTTCCTCCCTCAGTGAACTATTGCTTCCCGTTACCGTTGACTCCCTGGACCAGACCACCTTTGCACATTCTGATTATTGTTTGTTCTTTCAATAAACCACTTAAACTGATTTCATCTCTCCGGTATTGTGTTCAGCATGTGGGCTAGAAACTTAACACCCAATATGACAGCTGTGTGTCTGAGTAAACCAACACACACACACCAACACACACACCAACACGCACACCCCCACACGCACACCAACACACACACACCAACACACACACACCAACACACGCACACCAACACACACACACCAACACACACACACCAACACACCCCCACCAACACACACACAAACACACACACCAACACACGCACACCAACACACTCATCCATCAGCCCCACCAGCAGCAGGCCTTCTAAGGCTGGACGGCTCGGCTCTTCCTGCAGCCGCTGCAAACACAGAGACTCATCAGAACTGGATCAAACGGCTGGTTCTGGTTCTGCTTCCAGAATCAAAACCAAACGAACCAAAATCTAGAACAAACTTTCAGAAAACAGAAAAACAGCTGAAACACAGAGCAGCTAGGCGGAGTTTATCTGATAATAAATAAAAATGGATCAACATTTTGATGTTTATTTGTGAAAAGTTTGTTTCATAACTGATGCAACGTTTTCATGGTGTAAAGATTTGAGCTACTGAACAGAACCAGAACCAGAACAGAACTCTGGATTGTCCCTGCCAGCAGCCAAACCGTCTTTATTCCTTTAAACGGATCCAGATTTGCTTCTCTCTGGTCCAGAACCAGTTTCAGCTTTTTCTCTAGTAAACACCTGACCTTTGACCTGTGAGTCACTCATGAATGAAAAGCTCTGTGATTGGATGAATAAACCAGTGTGGGACAGAAACGCTGATAAATTAGGAGAAAGAAACTTTGTTCCAGTTTTCAGGAATTTAAAAGTCACAGAAAAGCTTCTGAAGTGAGTCAGAGAGAAACGGAGCAGCTCTGATCCCATGAGCCACAAACCCAACGGCTGCAGCGCCACATGTGTGTGCTGCAGATGCTGCAGGATGAAGGTCAGGAGGATGAGGAGGAGGAGGCTGACATCTGGAGCGCGTCAGTCCGTCCGACACCTGACAGATGTGCTGCAGAGCCAGCAGCCAATCAGAGCCGGGATCATAAATTATCAGCAGAGACACCAAACTATTTTTACTGCTCTGTTTATAAACTGCAGCTGCATCAAAACACGGAAACCATGGAAACGACCGTCGCCATAAACACAAAACCTGAAAACCTGAGATTTATTCATGTCGCTGCAGCTGATTAAAACAGAAACAGTTTAACTTCTGTGACCATCAGCTGCTTTCAATCAGACCAACCAACCAGAAGTCCATGACTCAAACCTGGCCCAGTAAAACCAGTAAAACCATCCCAGTGGTCTGGGAGCGTCTTCCTGCGCTGACACAGGGCGTGGCTGCTGCTGCAGCTGCTGCTGCTGCTGTGGAAACTTGTTCCTGATCATCCTCAGAGTTTTTCTTGCTGCTCGTTACGGATCAGCGCCGCAGCAGAACCATCAAGCTTCAAGCATCTGCAGCAGAACTTCCTCCTCTTCACCTCTTGGCCTGACGCTCAACCCAAAGTACAGCTTTCAGCGCTAAACGCTCGCTGCCGCGTCTTTTATGGGCTATAAACCAGAAACGTCTCAGAGCTGTAATTATCACAACCATCCTGAGTTCACACAGAGCTGAAGCTCTGCAGCAGGACTCACCCTGAGCCGAAGCACAGCCGCTCCACCGGACCGGACCGGGCCGCTTCGTGAAGAACAGAGACCAGAGCTATGACAAACTGCAGCAGGCTGGACCTGTGGTCATTATCCTCCTGGTGAAATCCTGCAGCTTCCTGCTGGGACGGAGCTGACGCTGATGAAGATGCAGACAGACGGAGCTGAGTGGAGGCAGCAGCGTCCCGCTCTGCAGCCAGAGGAGGAGTGGGGCAGAGTCCGCGCCTGGGACGGGACAAACTTCAACGGCCTGGAGGTTTGCCATCCTGCTCCTCTCCTCCCACTTTCTCTGCAGAAACAGGAAAAATGTGAAGAGGAGGGAGAGCAGGGTAAATGAAACCAGACACATCTCCCTGTTTGGTGAAGATCTGAGCAGTGCAGGCTGAGGTCAGGGAGCCACAGTTACTCTTCATTCATCTCACCGTCTCAACCTCCAGGATTCTCATTTTAACACGATGCCCAGTTATTAAAGGAGGAAGTTCAGAAAAGCAGAACCAGAACCTGAAGAGGAAAAGTTACAGAGAACCAATCAGTTAAAAAGCTGCTGCAGCCTGAAAACTTTACAGAAATCATTTTTCACCCGACTTTATAGAATTTGTTTTATTTGAATCAGGATTTGATCAGGGTTGGTTTAAAAAGACATCCCAGGTGACAGTAGTGGGTAACGCTAACTAAACAGCTAGCTCTGCTAACGCTAATGCTGCAGTCATAAACTCTAGACCCGCTAATGCTAACTTGCTAACTTCAATTCAATGAGAAACTTTGGTTACAACAAAAAACAAAACTTCAACACAGACATTGAACTTTATTCAACTGAAAGTTTAAAAACCAGCAAAGTAAATTTAGAGGAACCAAAGTGTGCTAAATGTTTGTAAAAGTGCTAATGTGCTAAGCTAAGAATGAGCTAACAGAGGATTAGCAGAAGTTTTCTCTCCTCTGAAGGTTGAATCTCCTCCAGAGGATTCAAACTCCTGTCAGCTCAGGTTAATGCTCAGGTCTTGGTAGATTTTGTTTCAGGGTGTCAGAGTAAAGGGGCTAAACACAAATGCAGCTTTTAGATTAGTTAGTGTAAAAGATAATTTGGGAATCATGAAACATTTCCTTCCCACAGCTGCACAGCGGTGCAGTTAGCCTACTGCCTTGCAGAGAAAAGGTTGTGGGTTCGAATCCAAAGCAGAGATAAGTTGCTTTTCTTTCTATTTCTTTGTTCTGCAGGACTTTGTGTCAGTTTGTCATATAAAATATTAATAAAAGTGTCAAAATATCAAATATTTAAAGAGTGAAGCTACTTTGGCAAAGTGTTGTGTAGAGCAGCAGGCTGAAGCCGATTTCTGACCAAAATGATTAATAACTGTTTACATCTGATTTCAGACGAAGAGGTCAGAGGAGATTGTCCGGGAAACGTGACTTTGTGTTCCAGTTTTCTGAAAAGAAGAAGTGAAATATGTCTTTATAAATCTCACAAACATTAAAATTACAAGATAAAAACAGAATAAATCTCTTTAAAGATCCAACAGAATCAAGATGGAGGCAAAGAGCAAACCTCTGCTAATCCAGAGCATTAGCAGCAGAGCTAATTTTCTGTTTAAACATTTAGCACTTAGCTTCTCTAGATAAATTACCAAGCATTGATTTACTTGGAATTTACTTATGATTTGCCTTTCAGCGTTAGCGCAGCAGCTAGCGCAGCAGCTAGCGCTGCAGTTAGCGGTGGCCTCCACTGATCATTGCCCAACCTGCTGCTCCACAAGCTTCGACCCTCTGGTCATAAAGTTCAGAGCAAATGAAAGCAGCTGGTTCTGTTCAGAGGATCCAGAATCACCACGACCTGCTGACGCTAAATCATCTGGAGGTTTTAGTGAAACCAGCCGCTGATAAATCCACTTTGGGCTTTTAGCTGAGCTGTGGAGGTTTTGCTGTTTCATGTGTGAAAGTAAACACGACCATCTGTGTGAGGCATTCACTGGACTGCAGCCGGTTCTGACCCAGAGGACGCCTCGCCGGCCCAAACGGACCGGCCGTCTCTCTGTGGTTCCCAGAGGTCAGCAGGCCGCGAGTTCACCTCCGATGGAGCCTGAAACCTGAAAACGGGTCGGCCTGTCGGGTCACAGACAGCTGATTAACCGACTGCAGCGCGTTCAGAACACAGACCCGGTTCATCCGTGTTCTGCTGCCTGAGGCCCATTACTCACCCGGCCGGTTTCCTGCTCTGTTATGGTGTTGCTAGGCAACCAGCTATGAGGGGAAAACATGAACGATGATCAGCAGCTGAACCGACCCGCCAGAACCCTGAAGACAGAACCATGAGGAAAACTCTGATTTAATGTTTTATAGTTTAAACTGCAGGAGTTAAAATGTTACTTATAAACATACAGCAGCAGCAGTGATACTAGTAGTAAAAGTACTAGTAGTCATAGTAGCAGTAGTAACAGTATTAGTACTGGTAGCATTAATAGTTTCCTCCAGACATCTCTCTCTCTCTCTCTCTCTCTCTCTCTTTCTCTCTCTCTTTTTCTCTCTCTCTCTGTCTCTCTCTTTCTCTCTCTCTCTTTCTCTCTCTCTCTGTAGAGAAGCGATTGAGAGTGCGAGTGATTACTTTTCTATCTTTGATTTTCTTACTGTTTTCTCACTGGGTGTTCGTGTTACTTGTTTAATTGTTATTTTGTGTTAGTTTGATCACGTTTTAAGGGGTTTTGTGGGTTCGGGTGTGGCCGTCAGGCCGGCGTCTCCGGACGCCATGGTGGTTGGTGTTGGTGGTGGGTCTTTCTCCACGCTGACACGGAAGAACGGCATCAAGGTGGGTGCT
>CAEFZY010049720.1:0-11440 GCA_903066815.1 Brachyrhaphis roseni
TGATTGCCTCCCCGTGTATTTAGTCCCTCCGTTGTCTTTGTTCTCTGTCGGGTCCTCGTCTAAGTTTGTCTAAGTTCGTCGTTGTCACGTCTCCTGTCAGTCCATTCGTTTTCTTCCAGTTGCTACCGGTGTTGGGCCCTGGATTCTGCCCAAATCGTGCTGCTTGGTCGTTGGACTATTTTTGTATGTTTGTCAGTCCATTCGCTTCTTCCAGTTGCTACCGGTGTTGGGCCCTGGATTCTGCCCAAATCGTGCTGCCTGGTCGTTGGACTATTTTTGTATATTTGCCTATTTTGTTTTTTTTCATTAAATTATCTTCATTTATTCTTACCTGGGTCTCCAAGCGTTTGCCTCACCACCACCTCAACCACACCACTCCTTGACAAAGTCTGGTTGTGCTAATGTTTTCAACGTTAGCAAAGACGCTAAAGCGCTAAACGAAATATTAGCTCCTTTATTAGCACGTTAGCAGGAGGTGTGCCCACCACTGCTTACAGTCCCTGTCAAATATTGTGGTGATTCTGCTAGCCAGTTGCTAGTACTAAAGATTTTGTCTGGGTGAATAAAATCCTGAAGTCAGTTTTGACATAAAAACCTTCAGTTTTCTTTAGAATTTTTCTAGTTTTTCTTTTTCTTTTTTTTCAATTTAAGTCCAAGCAGCAGATTAAGAGAAGAGTGTCTTCTCCAGAAGAAAAATACAGTTTTGGAAAGTTGAATACAGGGTGCAGTACTAAAATAGAATAACACGTGTGCTCACATAAACAAGCTAAGAAAAGTCCTTACAATCTGATTTTTAAAGAACATTTCAGAATCAGATAGTAAGGGACATGTTACGTAACAAGATGCCGACATTAAATCAGAAGCTGACTGAATGGTGGGAAAAGAAGCTTTAAATTAAAAAACGGTTCAGTAATATCCTGTGGCTCTTTTTCTTGTTAGAAAACAACCTGATCGCCTCATGTTTAATGTCAATAAACATTAGTAAATACCACTGCCAGCTGAACATTCTTTTATATTCGAATGCTGGAAGTAAATACGCGGCTGGTTCTGCTGCCAGAAAAACTGTGTGGGAATGAAAAACATGATGAACTTGGATCAACCGAAGGAAAAAAAGGCAACAACTTTGTGCTGGTAGATTTTTCATCCTAATTAATTCCTCTGATAACATTTTTATGGCTTTCCAAAAAAAAAAAAAGCCAGTGTGTTTGGTTTAGATGTACACAACTGGCTCTTTTTTTTTTGTTTTGTTTGAGGTTTAAATGCTATTATTATGTTGAGTCCTCTGGCCCGTCTGGGCCTCGCTGTCGTGTAGGTGCTGTGGAAAATATTAGTGTTTACTGAGATATGGTAGATGTTCCATGCGGATCAGCATCTGCGGCCTATTAGCCGAGTTAAAGCAAACCCACTTTGATGGATAGATAGGATGGCCGACGGACAAGAGCCACAACAAGAGGAAGACGGGATGAAGGGCTTAGGAAAGGAGAGCTGCTGCTCGCCAATAACACACACTCCTCCCCCAAACCCCTTTCACTGAGGCTTGATTACATTTCTCAACTAAATGTACTTGGCTAAAGTCAGGAAAGAACTGTTATGATTGAGAGAAAGCAGGAGATTGGATATAAGGAATAGCTGCCATGGAAACCTGGAGGCTTGGCTAGCCCTTAAACTATGTCATACTAAATACTAACTGCCAAACTACACAAATACGTGTTTGTAATCTGTGTAAGACATACAACTTATCTTTTTATAAAGGTGATACGTTCTCTAATAAATTCATTTAAAGGGCCAGTATTATGTAAAATTGACTTTGAGGTTTCCTTCGTGTTATAATTTTATTCCCTCATCAGAAACAGACGTGGAGTGTTGCTTTGATTCTTTCATGCATGTTTGAGAAATCCTTTAATCTCCACGGCAACTATTCAGCTGTGCAAAACGCTCCTGCCTTCGAGACACTGCTCCTCCTCTGAGCTCTGAGTTTCCAAGCTTCTGCCTCACAGAGCAGTCTTCTCCCACTCGGCTCCTTCAGACTAGCCAGCAGCAATTAGCAGACACCTGGTGGAACCGTGCATCAACTGAGTTTCCTACAAGAGCTTCTTCTCAGTGAAATGCTGCTTAAAGCGTTTTTAAGGGGCCAATAGAAGCGTGATGTTGTGATGACTTCCTGAAGTCAGAAAGAGCAGGCGTTTTTAAAGAGACAGAGGCTCAATGTCATGACGTTAAATTGCTACGTCAAATTTCTTTTAAGTCATATTTAGTATTTATTTTTCATTTTTATAGCAAACTTATGAAACATTACAGAAGTCTTGAAACTGTCCAATTAGCAAAACGGGTTCACACAAGGTCTTAAAAGCAGGAGTGTCAACAAGCGCCTTCTACATGTATTAATGTGTTTCTCCTTTTGTGGAAACATAAATTGTAAGCTCATTAGCAAGGACCTTATGGCTGATGAAGACTGTTATTCTTCTCTTCTTCATACAAACACCCCGAAAGGAAAAATAATTGCACCCACCCACTGTCAGACGGTCCTCACGCCACTTCCTAAACACCAGTGGTCCATTATGAGCTCGTGTCAACACAAACACATCCCCTCAATGGGAGGTCTGTGTTTGCTCTGAACTGTTCAACACGTTCCTCTCTGTCAGAGCCATAGGTAGTGTGTTCACTGGTACACACACGCAGACCGCACTGCTCCTTACTTCCGCTGTATATTTGTCTACATGTCTGGGAGGCAGCCGAGCTGAGAGGAAAGCTCCTCTTCGCCCCTGGTTTCAGCCACCGGCAGCAAATCCACGCTTCACCTCATTAATTATGTAACTTATATAAGTCATATTTGGGGACGGGGAGATTTAACAAGGATTTGAAAAGAAAATATGGATCTAAAACAAAGAGTGGAAGGCAAGGTAAAGGGAAAATCAGTAGGGATGGCAGGTCATGCTTTATATTCATGGACAGTAAAAAAGAAAGTCCCTCCATTTACCACTAGTACCTCAGACTTCAATGTAAGAGTTTGGGTCCAGCTATTGATTACATATTACTTTTAATTTCAATAATCCCGATAGTCCTTTACTCCTTAAGTCACTACCTGTAAATGTGTGAAAAACTTTGTCAATATTCCTTTAATGTAAAAAAAACAAAACAGTTTCACAATTTTGGTGTTTCTATTAAAGAAGAAGCTCAATAAAAAAAATCACACATGAATAAACTTATTAACGCAATAAGTCATTACAAACAAATTTCACCATCGTCCTCCTACTACTTCCTGTTGTTGTCTTCTTCATGGTTTCCATTAGTAGTAACAGCCGGTTGTTGGTCATGTGACTCATGTGATGGGGGGGGAAAAGTGTTTCCATTGCAGTTTTGGGAAATAAATCAGTGCCACCCCCATCTCTCAAAAAAAACCTTCAAGTTTTCATAAAAAGATTTGTTCCTTTCAAAATTATGTTTCTATTAAGCGAATGTGTTTTCGAAATGTCAAATTGTGCAGTTATGTGGTAAATGAAAACAGCCACAGATTATTGTAGGTACAGACTGAACCCTAACACCATCTCAAACTCCAATCACAACTAATTACAATACTCACTCAGCATATTGACAACAACCATCGAAATTATAGGATCATAACTTCATTAGTTGTAAATCAACAGAAGAGATTTGCTTTACATCAGCCAGAGCAGCATATTTAAAGAGTTCAAGATGTTGAAACACTACTGATGGTCAGCTGTCTTAACCAGGTAAAGACCTTAAAGCAGACATCAACCATCAACGTGGAAATGTGAAATCGTCATAAAGCCATTGAGTCCTCTGCTGTTGTCGGTTTTTTCGGCTGGCCCTGAAGATGCATCAGATGGTGACTGCGTTGTTGGCATTGATTGGTTTAGACCTGGTTTGTCCACAGACACATGAATGGACGTTACATCGTTGATGGTACCAGAGTTTGATGCAGTTCTGTCTCCTTTACTCTCTTTGCATTTGATGGATGAACATCACATTGTACGGATTCGATGTATTCCAAACTCTTGTCTCCTGAAGTTTGCAGTTTCATTTCTAACAGAATTATGAGCGCTATTAATATTAATCTTCCCTTTTCAGCATGTTCTTCCATCTTCTGTTCATTTTTTAGATATTCATCTCCTTTCCAAGCTCCATCCCACTAAAACTTCCCCTCCCCTTACATATTTAATGACTTCCCATTCGGTTCGGGGTAATAACGTGGCTGTCATGTCTTGTGGGGGAGCCTCCAGGACCTGCTAGCTAAAAATGTTAGCATTGTAATGATAAAACATTTACAATGCTGCATTAAGGGACTTCTTGTGATGTATGACTAATGCTTAGTCATACGCAGGGAAAAGAAATAGAGTGGCAATAATTCTCTGGAAAAAAAGTGTGTCAAGTAAAAGTGTCTTTGAGTGTAAGCAGAGGTACAGCTTATAGTTAAAGTTTGAAACTCTCATTTAAAGGGGCAGTATTATATATAATAGACGCTTTTTTTTTTAGTTTTACATCATATTAAAAACAAATCTGGAGTGTTGCTTTGATTCTTTCATGCATGTTTAAAAAAAATACGTTAATCTCTATGGCAACCATTCAGTTGTATAAAACGCCTGGTTGAACCTAGCCCCGCCTTCGAGATGCAGCTCCTCCTCAGCTGCAATTTCCAACCTTCTGCCTCATGACGCACTCCTCCATCACTCAGCTCCTTCAGACTAGCCAGCAGCAATTAGCAAACACCTGGTGGAACTGAGCATCAGCTGAGCTCATTATATGAGCCACTTCTCAGAGCAAAGCTGGTAAAAACGTTGGTAAAGGGTTAACAGAGGAGCCATGTTGTGACGACCTCCTCAAGGTGGAGTTTCAACAAGAGCGGGAGTTTCTTAAAGAAACAGAGGCCCAAGGCATTAAATTATAAAATTACAAAGTCAAATTTCATTAGTCATATTTGTTACTTGTAGCATTTTAACAATAACTGAGGTCAACATAATTACTTGATTGTGCCATAAAATGGCATTATATGCCTGGAAAACATATAATACTGTCCCTTTTAAAAGCTTGATGTATTTGACACAGTGACATCTAGTGACAGTAGCAGAAAACTGCAACTAACTGGACATTTTCTACCGATTCCAAAGTTACCAAAGGAGTTAAAGATACTTGTGTTGTTCTGCTTTTGTTATTTTTCCGAAACGGTTAAAAAAGAAAACGTTATCAAGTATCCTCATCACAAGCAACACAAATGCGTAACATCCTGCATCATGAATTAGTAATACTGTATGCATCGTGCATCTACACAGGACTTACAGTATATTTACAAAAAATTAAACTTTTGTTAACCAGGTAGGAGCGTGCATGCATTTCTCAGACGTGATGGAAAAAGGAACACCAGATGTTCTCTACATTCAGAAACAATACAGCGAGTCTTTGTGACAATAAATAAACAAACAAACACGTCCATCATGAATCCATATAGCAGCAAGAAAATCAAAGAGTCCTGCAGATACATGTGGTAGATCGTTCTTATCAGGAAAAGTCCAACTTTATGTGACAAACAAACACAAAGTGGTGCAAAATGTTATTTTGTGTGTGTGTACTGCACTACTTTTTGTAAGTCTGTGTTGGTGGCCTCCCATGAGTCACAGCTCGGGGCCTCCAACAATCTCTGATCGCCCCTGCAGCCAGTCGCTCTGGAAGACCTCGTTAGCCACAGGTGTGTGTTGTGTTTTTTGTTGTTGTTTCTCGAAACTTTGAACTTTTAACCTTTTGCAATACAAAAAAAAAAAAAAAAAGGTCACGTGAGTGCGTGACTTTTGGTTTCATCCGATACGCACGCCCTCACTCCAAACACACGTTTCTAATTCGGTGTCCTAATTCATGTCAGCAGGCTCTCTAGTGACACAACGGCCAGAGCTGCATGCAAGCGAGACTCTCCTGCGCCAACAGCCATCTGTCCTTTAAAACAGAGAGAGAGAGAGAGAGTGAGGGAGGCAGCGGGAGAGAGAGAGAGAGAGAGAGAGAGTTGCGCACACCCTGAGCCTCTCCTCTCCCGCACAGATCCAGTGTGGCGCACTGACAGGCGGCAGTCCTCAGAAAGTGGGAAGTTTTCGCCAAAAGCTTCTGTGTGAGAATTAATCACCTTCATGTCGACTCTGTTGGATACTAACCCGCTGATGCTATGGTTACCTTTATTACGGTAGGAGCACTTTTTCTCTCCCTCCTCTTCCCCCCCCAATTGTGGCGCTTTTTCTTGTGCACAAAGTTCTTCTTCTTCTTCTTTTTTTCTTACTTTCAAGACATAAATTTGATCCAGTAGAAACAGAGAAAACGAACCGAATCCTCCATCAGCTCCGCTTCCAACGTTTCCAAAGACGCGCTCTTTGCGTTTTTTGGCAGATTTTGAGCTCTCCCCCCCCCCTTTTAGGCTGTGAAAGTTTCAGAGACTGTACATTTCGCTCCAAAGTCACATTTTACATTTCAGTTCCTTCAGAAGTGGGCAAACCCGCTCATTTCTGCAGGTCGCCGTTGACTTCCAGTAGGAAAACGGAGCACAACGCGAGACGCGCACCGTGCGCTCCCTGAAGGCAGCGCGG
Organism: Brachyrhaphis roseni; assembly: GCA_903066815.1. Classification (NCBI taxonomy): domain Eukaryota; kingdom Metazoa; phylum Chordata; class Actinopteri; order Cyprinodontiformes; family Poeciliidae; genus Brachyrhaphis; species Brachyrhaphis roseni. The sequence goes on from CAEFZY010049720.1 coordinate 6,582, forward strand.
CGTGGACGCACTCATTTTACTCGCCTCTCTGGCTGTGCGCAGGTAGACAAAAGGGATGGGTATTTCCAAAGACACACACACATCGAAACACACACACTGACACATGCACATGAACGTCTGCTACTCTATTAGTTCTGAAAAGTCTTAAGGCAGGTGCTGCAGGGAGTGCGCACCAAAGCGGTTCAACTTGCGCCTTTCGGGCTCCCCACGCGCTAATTGCTGAGGGGCCCCCAGTGCGCCGGTTTGTAGGTGTGAAAGCTGATCTGTAACAGATGAGTCCCAAAACAAAGGCCGGTTATGTCTTCAATGGGGGGTTATTTGTCCCCCTCCTCAGCCGCGCCGCCTCCTACCGCATGCGTGCATAATCGTTTGGTGAACGCAGAAGAGTCCCGCTCAGAAACGATCAGACTGAACGTTCTCTGGGGGAGTTTGGTGATCTGGAGCAAAGTGGGACATGACCGGAACAATAAAAACGGTCTAAAATAAGTGAAAGTTGAACAGTTGTTGTTTCCCCCCCCCCCCCTAAGTTTCCTCCCCAGTCTGCAGCTGAGTGGGCGCTGTGGGCCCTCGGTCCACGTCAACTCCGACGTGGAAGAAAAACGGCAATGTAACTTTGTGAACACTTGAATCCGGTAATGGCTTCCGACTGGCGCAGAGAGAGAGAGAGAGCAGCACTGTGTACCTGCAGCTCTGTGGGAGTCACTTAGATAAACAGATGGAAGGAAAACAAAATGGGGCGTCAATAAGGGTGGAGCTAATGGGAGGCGTTTGAAGTGCAACGCGGACATCAGTGTGTGTTGTTGACATTTTATGTAATAGAGGAACTCGTGCGCTGAACTTCGTCAATATTCCGCGAATGCAACAAAAAGTAAAAGTTTCGCATAAGTAATGTGATCATAAGTGGCGGTTTACATTGATAAGTTTGTTCATGCCACAAGTAATTCAAAATATATGCCGTTCTCCAACTACTTCCTGTTTACTTCTTCTTCGTGGTTCGCGCCTGTGACGACATCCGGTTGCTGGTCATGCGACTCAAGCGTTTCCGTTGCAACTTTAAATTGATATCATACAGCAAAAAGAAAAAAATAAATAAATAAAACACCTCACCCTAGAGCCCAGACTTTTTTCTCCAAAAAGTTTTTCTTTTTAATTGTGGTGTTTTTATTAAGCAAATATATTTTCAAAATGTCAAATGACTAAACTATGTGTTCAATGGAAACTGCTCGTGAGGACATGCTCACATTTTTAATAAATGAGAACCTGATAAAAAGGCGCACGGCGGTGGCTGTGTCATGCTGTGGGCTTGCTCTTCTTTAGAAGGAAAAGTCAAGTCAGGCTGATGTGCGTGTCACATTTCAGCAACAAGGCAGTTCAAAGTGCTTTACGTCATAAAAACATCATCAGTCACAAAACAAGTAATGAGCATTGCAATTTGTCAGATATAATTAAAATCATCAAGTAAATATACATGAAATATTGATTAATGGTTCACTTGCTACTAATCAAATGATTCCCACAGCATGATGCAGCCACTCCTGAGTGTCATCAAGAAGATTGACTTTTTCATCAATTCATCCTCTTCTGTCTGTTTTAAACAGAGGCATCAGAGTTAAGGGGCTGAATACAAAAGCGTGCCACACTTTTTAAGTTTTCTTTAAATAATAATAAAACTATAATTTTCTTTCCACTTCACAGTTACACAGTCTGAATTAAATGTGCAGGCGTTTGTGGTTTTAGGGTGTGAATACTTTATCAAGGCACTAGAAAGCTGTAAATCCTTCAGTCGAAAAAAAGAGAGAGAAAAAAGAAGGTGTAACTTTCAAACTGATTGTGCCAGGAAGTAAAAGGTCAAAGTTCAAGAGCAGTGCAAACTCGTTCTCAGAAGGACCGATGTCAGACTCTGAACTTTGCACATACAGTAATTGATGTATTTATTATCATGTGGTCGGGCTTTGAAGCTTTGTCTTTGTTTAAGGTGCTGTAGAAATTTTCGCATGTGGTGGAAGACCGGCTCCGTGTCCGACCGGGTTGCTCACCTCCACTAACGAGCGGCGTTTACTGGCGCAATGTCACGACCCCGCTTCCAGAAATTTGCGAGGAAAACGTCTGAAGACGGGTTGAAGCGGTTTAAGTTGATCATGACAGGAAAATCAGATCTCTGTCAAAGATTTTGACCTCGTTCAGTGGGGGAGTCCCCTTTAAGCAGCGGTTTAAGAAGCTAATCGGGGCGAGCGCTCTGAAGTCCCAGCTTGAAACAGGGTTAGCCTGATGGACATGATACAAGTGAGTAATGGTCAGTAAGGTTGGACTTGAGGTCGGGGCTATAGCTGGAGGCCAGGTCCAATTCACCCTGGTCAGAGCAGACAGACAGACGAAGGAGCGATTCAGTTTAGAGCAACTGAATGAAATGAGAATTCATCAGTCCATCAATTTGTTTTCTAATACACCATGACTTAAGTACAGGGTTATAAATGAACAGGTATGAAAATGAAGGAACAAAATGAGAATGTGTTGGAAGAAGATGGGTGCACAAACTGTTGAGGTGAAGCCAAGTATGGGCTGTGTGATCAAAAAAGTCACTCATTTTGTGGCTCTACTGTACAACTCTTTGCTGTATTCTTTCCTTCATTAAACCCCTTCCAAAAATATGCACAAAGAAAAAAGATGAGGAGAAAAATTACAATCAGACAGACTGGACAAACATTTTTGTATTTATACTTTAAAGAATTTAAATATCGCTCTTCATATTGATTGTGGACAGTAGCTTGACATCGAGTCAGGCCGAGGCAGAAGTGTGGGAAAAGTAAGAAATACTTACATGTAAAACCCAACATTTTGCTAAAAAATTTGCAATGAGCTCACAATTATGAATTAGTTCCAAAAAGCCTGGCATCACAAAAAACTAGATAAAAAACAATGAAAGTGTTACTTATAATGTATTTAATCGTACAGAAACACCAATATAGTGATCTGAAAACGCTGTATTGTGTTACTGCCTTTGGACATGTAAACTCTTCTCCATTCACTTGTGGAGTTCTTCAAGGCTTTGTTCTCGGCTCTTTGTTTTTCTCATTTCAAAGGTTGTCTTTCAGGTCAAATGTTAGAAAAAAAAAACAAACCTCTTTGCTGATCATCTCCACGTCTATCTGACTGTTAGCGGGATAGTTTAGATATTTGGAAAATGGGAACGTCGTACTTGTGAGTGGTAAATATTTCAACTGCAACAGATAACTCTCTTCCTTAGCTGGTTAACATTCATGCTAACACCTAGTCAAACAAGTCCGAAACCAAAGAAGATGTTTATTATAAAATGTCAGTTTAACTTTCATAGTGGCTCATAAATGTAAGCGGCATTTATAAACCCTTACACAGCTACTGCTTTTAGATTCAATTATTATTCCATGGAAATATATGAGTGTTACTATGACGATCGCTGTCGGTTATAGCTTGTAACAATGACCTTCTCATTTAAGACAATACAACATTTTTGCCAAAATCACGTTTGGCAGAAAAATGACAAAGTCTAAGTCTAAGCAGCTCTGCAGGGCTTCACCCAGCTCTCCTCTGAAAGCTCTCAGCCCTGTTTCTTTTCAGCTGCCTTTGCTTTTCAGAACGCCAGCGGCTCTTAATAATAAAGTCAAGTGGGACTCGAGTATTTTAAAACAATACAAAGATTTGTGTTAATGCGACATAAGGTCAAGAGCCTAAATTATGACGGAGCTTTAAGGTTTTCTGACCCGATCTTTTACGCTTTCCTAAGTGTTGCGGAAGTCGGAGGTGAAATTCCCGGCATGTTCTCGACACTTCCTCTACTGTCGGCTCTTCCTCCTATACTGTATGCTTTGCAGTCTGACAGTCCTGGCTGCTGTGGGACGGTTTACACATTTAGTGGAGTGTTTATGTGCTGCACATTCTTATGACTAGTTAGAGCAAAACACACTGCGAGGATGTGGAGGAGTGGAAGTGTGATCGGACGCAGCTCTGTGCAGCCAGGCTGGAATCATCAGCACTGCAACAACCAAAAGTCTCCCTGTTTGTCTTTTTCCCAGCGACACAACAGACAGGGAACATGTGATCCCTTAAACCCGCCGTCCGGATCTTTACCTTCCCTGGTTTTCCGACTCAGTTTACGTCCAGCCTCTCTCTGTTGTACTCTTGACCTCTGCATAAAGTACTTGACCCAGATACAGCCAATTCCTGGCCTGAATTCCAACATAACCCAATTTATCACGCCATGCAAATGCAGGTTACGATGATATATAGAATCTTGTTGAGAATTAGACTTGTTATGGGATGAATCCCTACTGAAAAAACTAATTTGCTCATGTTTAGGCAGTTGGAGAATGTGGCTTAGTTGTCCTCTTGCAATTGAAAGGTTGTAGGTTCATTTCTAGCTTTCTCCTTTTGGTGTGCCCTTGGGCAAGGCAGTTGACCCCATATTGCCTATGTGGCTTTGAATGGTCAGTCTGTATGACTGGAAAGGAACTGTAGAAATTCAGTCCATTGACCATAAAGCAATCATAACTCTTATAGTATTCATAAATCTTATAGTATTTTCCGCACTATAAGGCGCACCTAAAAGCCTTCAATTTTCTCAAAAGCCGACAGTCCGCCTTATAATCCGGTGCGCCTTATATATGTTTTAAAGTGTCTTAGATAGACACTTTAAAACACTTTATTAAGGTGTTTTAAATGTAGTAATTTATTTCAGCCACTGGGTGGCTTCCCGTTCATATTTGCTACATCTCGTTCAGGGATCTTAGTATTGAGTGGTGCGGCTGTCAAGGCAGACTTCGTTTATTACTTCGTTCTATTGTGTGCGTCCATTGAATGTAAGTAATACTGTTGTTGGTTTAGTT
>CAEFZY010049727.1:0-13837 GCA_903066815.1 Brachyrhaphis roseni
ATTGATTCAATCCAACAGAGAATCTGTGGCAAAACCCAAAGTTCCTGTTTAAACACACTCAATCCGAGTGACTCAGATGTTTTGTATGAAAGAATATTAAAGTCCAGATACATGAAACTGTTTTTTCTTTGGTGGCATTTCTTTGTAACTGCAAAGAAACGTGGTTATAAAAAGTACCAGTACAGGTCAGCTGAATAGAAAGGTGTGACACATTCAAGATCTTTAAAGAGAACTGAAAAGTAATTGTTCTAATTCACACTTATGCATCACTTTATGTTGGTCTATGACATAAAATCTCAAGAGACAAAATGATGTTTGTGTCTCAAAACTTTGATTTAAAACTTAATTGTGAAGCAGCGCTCCACTTCAGTCACGCTCATGTGGATTCTCACTGAAAGCGTCGACACAAGGGTCGCCTCTGACGAAATAAAAAGAAGCATCTGGAAGATCAGTTCATTGTCATTTTTATTGAACACAAAAAAAAGGTAATTGTGAGGATGTTACACTGCGGCTCATCTTGTTAAAGCCTCGATTCATCACTGATAAAGTGCACTTGCAATTATCTGCCATGTAGAGACGCGTTCGTCTTGTCTTTCTCCTCGCCGAGGCCCAGTCATGTCCGACACGGCGCAGGACACCAAAGACACGACTGAGCGTCCCGGTGAGGAAGAGTGCATAAGTTAATGGAAGCCCGGCATGTCTACGAGTCCGTTCACGTCGGCTCCTGCCACAGTTTTCTACAGTCTGAACCCATTATTATCACTAGAACAACGTGACAAATGTGAAAGTCGGCGCGTTCCTTTGATGATGTGGTTGTGATCGTAAAACGGCAGGTTTTTATTCTTCTTTGCCGACCGGCCTCAATCTTAAGATCTCTACCATTTTCATATCTTCATTTAAAAAAAATATTTCCTATTCCTAGAGGTACTCATCTATTCAGTGTGTCTTCACAAAGAAAAATAACGCTCCACTAAAGACGGCTGCAAAGTCAGCATTTGAATCCGGTTTTGGCACGTTTTCCTCCGGTCGCGGAGAACGAGAGCGAGAGAGAACATCCTGAACAGCCGGTTCTTCACTTTCAGATCGGCCTCTCCTGCTTCGCTCACGCAAACTAACTTAGTAAATTATTTATCCTACCTTTACCTATGATGTGTGAAATGGTGATTCCTTACTTATGTGCAGCAAACAGGAATATCAAAAACATTTGAGAAAAAAAAAAAAAAAAAAAAGAGTTTGATCTTTAACCAATCTACAGGAAACGGCCCAAAAAACCCAAACCCTCCTAATGGAGGAAAAACTACAGTACAAAGGATTCATAAGGATCGTTGGTCTTCAGGACTCCAGTGTGCTACATGGAAAAATCTGACAAAAACCAAGACGAAACAAGCGAGCTGGTGTTGAATGTAGGAACATGGAAAACAAACAAAAAACAAAACAACAAAACGCAAAAACATCTGTGTGCAGTTCCAAAGAGATATGTAGTTAACTTCCCAATAGGCGGCGAGTTCAAGAGAAACATTTACTGCAGATCTCAAACGTACAGCTCCCCTCGTTAAAACGACAGCTTTAAGCCGTTAAAACTGGAACCATTATTATTATTATTAAACGTTGATATTATTCCCACCTTTAATGTGACAAATATTCTGTGATTCAACTGAAAAACTAATCAATTAGCTTTCATAAACCTGTTTGCAAAAATGCGCTCGGTCTTAATCTAATGCTTAATTAAAGCACCTTTTGATTCCATTTCAGGGTTTGTCTTTAATTCGTCTGCCACCTGTTGGATCAGGATAAGTTGAAAAGTATTTCAGCTTTTAGAATTTCCTTCCATAAAGGAAGAAATAACAAAGGATGACAAATTAATAATTGTACAAAGGCACCAGTCAGCAGGAGGTACAAAAAAAAAATGGCATATTGAAAACAATCATAATTACTAGAAATAATGTGGGGAATGACAAAAACTGGACCTTTTCTTTGTCCTCCCAAATATGAAAACAACACTGAACTTTCAGCCACAAGATGCAACATCCAGAGTGAAACATGGATTACTTGAAACATGGTGGTGGCAGCATCATACTCCGGGGTTACTTTTCTTCAAAGTATTGCCAAGGCAGGATGGGCAAAGAAGGCTGAACGCCTGAATTCAATCAAAAGGTGCATCATCAAGTACAGGTGTTAAAGCTGCAGTACGTAACTTTTATTCAAAAATGTTTACACATTTTTTTAAAAGTGACAGTATGAGACAGATAATCTACGAAAAAATCCCCCTCCTCCCAATGCAGAATGCAACACTCCCAGTCAGAAACAACCAATCACAGGCAGGAGGAGTGTCTTAGTGCTGCCAGTCACACTAGTTGACGCGCTGCTAACTGTGATAATGTCGGAGGAACTTTTTACTGTTACAGGAAAACCGTTTGTCTGCCATCATGCTAACTAGCCTTAGCATTCATAGCAAGCTGAGTTGTGGGGGACTAACTGTAATTAACAAATATTTTAAAAAAAAATAAATTACAGAGTTTTTGTAAATAAAAGTTACGTACTGCAGCTTTAAGCTGTGATCACATTTGTGCAACCAGGTTATTGATGCTTTTTCATGTCCACTATGTTCATCCCAAACAAATTTGTTTTTCTGTTAACTTGTCTGGGATTTGTCATCACTTTATATTATATATATACTGTATATATAAAAGGGGAGTGTAGACTATTGAGATCCACTGTAATCTGATACAGCCAGACACGCCGCACTAGAAAATGATTAACGAATAAACAAATCAGCTACTGATCCAAAAAAAAAAGATGCAAATGCTCCATCTTCTCCACATTTGATACAAACATCACATATTGCACTAGTTTGACTTTTTGATGCACATCAAGAGGTTATACTGTTGTGGAATGCGTCTCCTGATTTTGTCTTTTTAACCCACAAGCTTTACGTTAGGTATTACAGGGAGCTTAGTCAACACACCATCATTTATCAGTCAGCATGAAAAAAACAACATAATAAATATAATAAATTCAATAAATAGTTGGTTTCTTTCCAAACAAAAAACAAAAATTCAGCCAATTCCAGGCATCCATTTGACAGGAAAATAATCTGAGTTGCACCAATCAGTTGGCCAGAGATTAGAATCAGGCAATGCTCTGTTAACAATCAGTTCTAATCTCTGAATAAATGCATTTCCTATCTTTGAAAACACACCAACCAAACACTCTCGTGTCTTTTTGTCAGCTTAATAAAATGGAGATAATTTTACAGTTCTCTCATTTTCTGTGTTAATCAAAACTGCTGTCAATCAATCTGCAGCACACTTTTTCCTTTTTCTTTTTTAAACATCTCCTAAGTCTTGTATCACAAAATTTGATATGGTCAACAGCGGATCAGAGCTGATCAGTGTTGGCACGGAAGCGCCTGATTGGTGCGTCTCTAAAAAGCAGGTGTAGTGTTTAGAGTTTGTGGCTCAGTTAGTGTCGAAGGTTCTGATCGTTCAGCTAATATTTTACAGCTTCGGTGGTTTCGGATTAACGCTCACATATGGCTTCAGATTGAGATTTCTCTGTGGATAGTACAGTGTTCGTCTCCAGCTTTGTCCAGTCGCTTAAAAGACAGAAAAAGTAGCAGAAAAATAGGGAACAGAAATAGCCTTAATGAGAGGAAACACAAACTGGGTGGCACATGATGGATCTCACATAATTAAATCTGATATGGTTCAGTTTCTGACCACCGTCTGCAGGAGAACCCCAGGCTACTAGGTTTCTACGTCTCCCAGCAGCAACGCTACGTTGCTGAGCATTTTTGCTTTTCCTTAGTAAAGTGCAGTCCAGATGCAGGTGACTAAAAGACTAAAGGAGAAAGAGAGATGAAACAAACAAAAAAAACACCCAGAAGAGAATTGGCACACATGTCAGAGAGGTGGAAGGAGCAGGGAGTGAATGTGGAACGTTTGGGTCTTTTATCCTAAAAAGGTAAATTAATAGTAACTCAGTCTTCTCTCAGTCGCTGACCCGACACCGGCGTCACTCCCTCGACTGGTAGAAGAGGATGTATCCCGACTCGGAGTTCTTGGAAATGTCCGAGGTAAGTCCATAGAACTCCTCGATGGCCTGGGCGTCAATTTTCTGCACGACACGGGGAGAAGGTGATCAGAACAGAGAGCGCCCAGACGGATGGACAAAGGCGGGCAGGCGGAGAGACGCACCTCCACTATGTCGTCATCGAACAGAAGCCAGAAGCCGTGGCTCTTCACTATGGTGATGTAATGACCTCTGTTGGGGCCGCTGAGGTGACAGAAGGAAAAAAAAAAAAAAAAACAGGACTGAGTTTTACAGAAACTGCTGCCGAAACTCCACAAAATAATAAATCAACTAACTTTTTAAATATAAATTTGATGGACAATATAAACGCGCAAATTGGAATTCCAAAAATAAATTTGAATAAAAGAAACATGGCAATTTGAAGAAAAATTCTGGAGTTTTGAAATAAAACATTTTTGCGCTAGGATGAGGTGGTTTTCCGTCTGTATCAAAATTTGTGTATTCTGCAAAAGTGAAGTGGAAACACTTTTTTCGCATCACACCAGTCATGTGACCAACAACCTGGCAGAAAAAGGAAGAGGACAACAGGAAGTGGTAGGAGGAAGATGGAGCCGCTTGGTTTTTAAGGTTGTGAACAAACTTATTCACGATTTTTATTGCGGTTCTTATTTAATGGAAACACAGCAATTCCGAACTTGTGATTTTTCGACATTAGCGGAATGTCGACAAAGCTTTGCGAACATTTTTAATGTAAATGCCTCCTTCAGATGGGCGGCCTCACCTTCCACAGTGAACCACCACTGCCACCAGGTCATACATGCGGTCCAGGTTTACTGCGTCTCCAGATGTGTTGAAGAGGCGGAGCTCTAGAGGGAAAACCACCCGATAGGAGAGCTTGGTGTAGCGGTGCAACTGCTCCATGTACTTGAACCTCTTCAGGTGTAGTGCCAGGATCATAGGAAGCTTCTTCACTCGCATCCTGCAGAGTAACAGGCAGGCTTAGAGAGGCATCATAGGCACTGAGCTATGCAAAAGTATTCACACATACAGTTTAAGACCACACACACACCGAGCATTTTATTGAGATTTTATGTGATGGAGTAAAAAGATGCTTCCAGAAGTGAGAATGCTTTGAAGTGTGGACTTCACTGACCGTTTCTGTGCTTCTTGCTTGCTGCAGCATGTTTCACAGTAGTATTTGTATTCACTGCACAAAGTCTCTGTGTTACTGAAGTCCCTGGAGGAGAGAGCATGCCACCGGAGACTCAGTTAATCTGAGCCTCCGGTGGCAGCTGAAGCTGCTTCTTCAGCTGGGATTCAGTGTGTGATAAACCTAACCTACCTGAGACAGTGTGTTATTGATGTGTTCTGCTCCACGTCCACAGAAAGGTCCAGGAAGTCCTCATCTTTGCTGCTGACCTGCAAGACAGCCATGAAACTCCAATGCATCCTTGCCTGATAGACTCAGAGAGGACAGGGTCCCACCATTTAAGACCTCCTAAGACCACTATGAATTAAATTTAAGACTTGAATTGCAACAAAAGAATTTGAATTCTTTTGTTGCTAAAAACATCAGCATCTCTAACATCTTCTGTGTCAGATTTAGTGAAATCTGGGAGTAGTTTAATTGGGCAACCTAAAAAGATAATCAGTTATAATTGCAGTTTACTAATTTGTATTTGTGAACAAACAGAGCTCAAACTCAGACTAAACTCACAGCATCAGATTGTTGCTGTGGTAACAAAAAAATTTAACATTGTTAAATGAACATTGTTCTTTGAACTTTTACAAAGTAAACTTGCCAGATCCTTAAAATCTTACAAATAAATGTTAACCAATTTAAATCTTTTAATTTATGTAAACTGAAACCATCCATCCGTCCATTTTCTAACACCTTTGTCCCTAGAGGGGTGAGGAGGTGCTTATCCATAATTTGCATTTATCCATGATCAACAAAAGAAACCTAGCTAGCCAGCTAGCAAGAGTACATCAGCAGCTAGTTAGCGTTGGCCTGAAGCGCCTCGAGTCACAGAACGCAATGAAAATCCTGAACTGTTGCCTGATGGGAAGTCCCTTAAAGAAAATAAAACTACATAGAATATGCAAGATTAAATCGTAATGCCTCAACAAAATTCATTGTTACATTGTTTTAAAGGATCTAAGACATTTTAAGACCTTAATTTTAGATGCATGAATTTAAGACGTTTTAAGAATGTGTAGAGAATTGTTTTATTTCCATGTTGATCTCTTAAATGTGTATTTCACAGAGGAAGTGGTTCCTAAACACAGGGCAGAGTCTTGGGTGTTTACAGGGGTTGCTCAGGGCAACCTGGCCTTCTGCTCGCGCTCAGGACTGTGTAAACAAAGCCTCTATAGATCACACCTCCGAATTTAGGGTGACACGCGCGCACACACACACACACGCACATGCAAAACCATGCAGCCTTAAAAACAAACTAAACAGGTCTGCTGTTACATACTGTTTCACAGTTTAAGCACCGCGTCTCATTGGTCAGTGTGCCTTGGAAGATGTCGTGAACCCATGTGGGCTCCGTTTTGTTCTCTATCTCGGCCTCGGCGGTGACAGCCGTGCCGTTGTTCTTCAGCCGCCCGTTCTGCTTCTCCTGCTTCTTCTCCTCCTGCAGGATGTCCGCCACCGTGTTCAGCAGATAGTTGAGGAATTCGTGGGCATCTTGTTGCATGTAGTTGTCGAACAGATCTGCAGGGAGACAAAGGTGGGGAGGAAACGAAGATTGCTTTCAGACAGAAACAAGTGGGTCAAAATGTGTGCAGTTTGATCTTATAATGGAGATTTTTTTTTTTCTCCCTTATTTTGACCTCATACTGCAATAACAGTCTGCAAGCCCCTTAGGAAGCCCACAGTCACTTGTTGTTTAGCCTTGTCCCTGTACATTTGTTTGTATTTCTTGGGTCCATTTTATTTCAGTTTCATTCCAAAAGGGATCAGTGTGTATGTTTGTTAATGTGATATTCATCTGAATAGAAAAATAAAAGGACTATTCTAGGAATGCACTGATATGAAAACTCAGGGCGAAATGAACATTCTTTATTAAAATTGCGGTTATGGCCGATAATTGATATCAATATTGTATATATTTCACTATCGTTGTGACACTTTTAGGGGGAAAAAAATGACCACAAACAGATGGCAACAAAATAAAAACAAGAAAAAAAGTAAATATTGGTTGTTCATATTGGGACAGTTTCATTAATCGGACTGATAGCAAAATGTTGAAAAATGGCCAATACTGATGTTAGTGCTAAAAATTTTGCTCTAAAATGTTTTATCTATATGTTGGCAAATCTGGGCATTTAAATGCAAAACATAATATTATAAATATGGACAAGAGAATCAGAAGCATTGATGTGAAACAAGGCACATAGAGACATGATGATTTCAAGAAAACATGTACACCAATGAAAACCTTTTCTCTTTGCTACTTTATCGTAAATCCAAACAGAACTTTTTCTAACAGCAGGGAAGAAAGTGTTTAACAATGTGAGTCACCAATAGATGTAAGAATATTAGTGTTAGCACTGCTCCTCCTGACTCTACGTCTCTATAAAAAACAGTTTCTGACTTCTGAAACTGTAGGGCAAGTAAACAGAGTCAGCAGACTCTGCTGATAATACATACAGCACCTGTACACACTCCTGTTTTCATGCATAATGTGAGAGGTGAAACTGAGAAGTGGAGGAGACGAGCTGAGCAGGGGAAAAAAAAAAAAAAAACTCCACAGAGGAGGCAGCTGACCAGAGCTGGGCCCAGACAGAGATCACATTGTTCATTCATACATAAAGGCCTTCCTGAATATGGACAGTAAAGAACAACCAGGCTTTCTGTCAGCCCCTCTCTAAACGACCTTGCCACCAACATGCAGCTGCCCTTCACTCTAAATATTCAGATTACATTAGAGTTGAAACGGCTGCAAACACACAACACAAACCTGAGCTCTCCACGTATTGCGTTAAGAGAACAGGAAACCTCCCGCTCTATCCAAACCACACAATGGAGGAGCGTTTATGCGATTACAAGCCTTTGTGTGTTTTAGTCAGCCATGGCGCGCTCACCGTTCTCCTTTCGTAGCCGGGAGATGAACTTCTTGGGCGGGATGACGCCCACTTTCTTCTTCTGCGTGGCGATGGAGTGGAAAAGGTCAGCCAGGCATGTGAGCAGGTTCTCCTTCTTCTTCTGCTGGGCTTTGTAGCCCAGCACGTTCTCCCGGAAAGGCCGGCAGAAGTAGAGGGCCTGCAGCACCGAGTTGCAGTAGCATGTGTTTCCGAACTGGGGAGAGACGGAGAAGGAGGAGCCGAGTCAAAACAAGAGCTACGATATCGTCCAGGTGTATGCGTGCAACGCATGTATTTATATAAAGTTTAATGTATTTTAATAAGATTTCATGTGATGGACCAACACAAAATAAAGAAAAATCCAGATCCACTTATTGACATCTGCAGCGAGACAACTTCACAAGACACACCTGACCTTTATGAAGGCATGGCAACTAAAGAAATTAAACTATTTTTCTTAAAGAAGGGAAGAAAAATAGAGAGAAAGAAACAAAGACAGGAAAGGAAAAAAACAACAAAGAAAAATAAACATATAAAGGAAAAAAACAGACAAATAAAGCAAGGAACAATGAAAGAAACCGAAAAATAGAAAGCAACAAAGCAAGCAAGAAAGAAAAAGAAAACAAGCAAAGAAAGAAAGCAGGGAAGAAAAACAAATGCTCTGATCAGATGAGAAAATGTAACATTTTATCTTTGACATCACCTTAAAAACACCATTCCCACATTAAAGATGGTGGCGGCAGCATCATGCTGGCGGTCAGAGTTGACAGGAAGAGGGAAGGAGCAGAAAGAAAACTTCTTAAGAAGTTCCCCTTCCAGCAACCCTGAACACACAGCAAGAGATACAAAGGAACGGTTCCAATCGGGGCATATTTGTGGTTAGAATGGCCCAGTCAAAGTCCACAACTGAATGGGATTAAGAATTTGTGGAAATACCCTAAAATTGCTGTTTATCTGAGCTTGCTTTTGGGGTGAATGTAGAACAGGCGAAGATTTGTGAATGTGGATGTTACAGTATAACTGACTGACTGACAGGGCATTGATACAGTGAGAAATATAGATGTTTAGTTTGAAAATCATGTTTCATTTTTCTTCTACTTTATAATTATACACTACTTTGTGTCGGTCCATCACCTTAAATCCCAATAAAAAAAAAAACAATAAAAAACACAGAAATTTGTATCTGTAACAGGACAAAATGTGAAAAACAATGACAGTAATTATTTGCAAGGTCTGGCATTTAGTGGAAAGTGTCGGGAAACGTGTTTGTTTACAGCACATTAAAGATGCAGGACATCCCGTGATTAACAAACAGCTCTGTTACCTTGAACGCCAGCTGTCCAAAAGCAGACGTGACTCACACCCCTTCGCCGTTTTGTTTTGAAATAAGACTCCGGTGTAATTTGACAATGAGTGCTGTGAATGCATGAGAGGATTTAGTGAAACTCACGTTGACCAATCCGAAGTAGTGCTCATTGATCGGGAATTGCTCTGGGCCGATGTCTTTCTCCAGAGCGGAGGCATTGGTGCCCTGAGGGAGCAAAAACATGAGACATGCTGTCAGGATCGCCAACATGGCCGCCTGCTGGAGGCCTTGAAGTTACAGCGTGCTGGTCGACTACAGTCAGGGTTTCCTCTAGGAACTTTTTAAACCGTGGCAACGGGTTGTTTGCACGAGAGCGGGTTACACAACGCTGCTGATTAAATATTATAATGAGGCAGCCTTCAAAATGTACGTACGCAACTGTCACTCAAATGCAACAGATATTAACATTAGGATTGTTTTCACAGGCTTGAATGCAGCCAATTTAACCTTCCTTAGGAACCCTTCTTTCCTCTACTTCAGATTGCGATCTGTAGTTTTCCTTTACCCCTGAAAGCGGCGCAGCGCACAGTAGCCAGCAACACAGCCAGACAGGAGCCGGTGGTGTTGGTCAGGCCTGTCACACTAATCAATAAATCAATGATTTGCATGATAAATGTATTGTTTTACATTGGCTGTTATGCTCCTAATTGCAAAGACTGAACAGATTAAAGGTGTGCTGTTTTTACATGTTTGACCCAGCTTGTGAAGGTATTGGTGTATTTAGGTATGCTATACTGGAGAAGAGCAATCAAATAAATTTATAATTCAGTAGATTTATGTCTATGTTTAAAAGTTAAGTCAATTCAGGGCTGTTTTTCTGTGTCACATATCTGTATCGGAAGTGAATAAAGGTGGATCGGTGCGTTCCTAGAGGATAATAAAGTGTAACAACTAAAAAGGATCCATCATAAAGGCAGAAAAGCACAGTCTTTCAACACTGGAAACAGATATGCTCTAAACAAGCAGAGCCATGTCAAAAGTCAGGAGGATTTAGCTCCTGATTGCCGAGACGGAGCACTTATCTCCTGTCACAGCCTTTTCTTTTGTAGGAGCTCAAAGCTTTTCCAAATGAACCGCAGCTTTGTTGAGAGAACACAGCGGACAATTTAGTTTGGGGATGCCTTTGACTTTTATTGGCCTTCATTTCTTTCTGTCAAAGCGCAGTCTGAATGCCCCATTGTCTGTTTAACCGCCTCCAGAACACGAGCGCAGGTCTGCGAACTGTCTGTACCCATCATAACAGGAAGGTTTGCTAATGCGCACTTTAACTGTACCTAAAAACCCGGCTAATATATACAGAACATTTATGAGAGACGGAGCAAGGACTGACGCAGGCTCTGTTGTGGGGAATTAAACTCTTACTGGCACTTTAGACCAGAATGATTACTGCTTTCAGTTTTACAATTAGTCACAATGAGCACAAAAATGATTTAAAAAGTAAAAATACTAAAGTTTTATATTTTCTAACCATGTAAAGACATGCAAGCACTGATGTTCTGCCCAAAATCAGACAGGTCCACTCTTGACCTCAATTATCATGCAGAACATGAACACTGTGTTTCTGACAACCAGTCACAGCGGACAGTAAACGAAGGACATGAAAGTTTTACAAGTTTAGTTTTGGTTGAGGTGTACAATTGAGTACAATTACATATTATTATTGTAAAACTCTGCCTAAACAACATAAAAATATAAAAGCAGCAAGTCAAGGCATCAACGGCTAAATGAAAGCTTTGGGTAAAAGTGGGTCAGTGACCCAAAGCACGCTGCCAGATTAGCTACTAAGTGTCTTTAAGGACAACAAAATCAGCGTTTTGAAGAGACCACCACAATGGCGTCAGTGGAAAAACTGTGGGCAGTTTAAAAAAAAAAAGTATTTGTATACGAGCAAGGCGGCCGACAAACTTGACTCAGTTATACTGGTTCTGTCAGGAGGAATGGACCAGAACTCCTTCAAACTAATGTGAGAAGCTTGTGGAGGGAAACCCACAACCCTTGACCGAGGTCATACAGTTTAAAGGACAGTTCTACCAAATACTGTGAAAACTTTTTTTTTTCTTTTAAGAATTTGTAGAAAGTAATTTGAAAACTCAAGTGGTTTTCGCTCATTATGGTGGCGTTTGTGAAGCAGGCGTAATTTGTTAATCCTAGCTGCCCTGAAGTGATTGATATCATTGTTTACAGCACATCAAGACAAAATAAGTTTACTGTCTTCTTCAGTGTACATAAACATTTGTTTTATACCAACTGTGTCCGACTCTATCCCCCCCCCCATCAGTTGGTGTCCTGCATGTTTCAGACGAATTTGCTCCAAAACCAATTAATCAAATTCATTTGAATTACTTCCACTGCACACCTCTGTTTTAGGAAATGCAAAGATTCACATCTGCATTTAGATGTTTCACGGCTTTTTGACGAGTCAAATGTTACAATATTAATTCTTTAAACCATATTTACAGACATATTCGTTGTCTTCTGTGTAAGCTTAAAAACAAAAAAAAGAGAAGAGGATGTAAAGGACATTTCTACTGCAAGTTTGGTACACAGATCAAACCCCACTATACATGGATCAGTCAAACCTGCAGTGGATTATCCTACACAACAAGCACAATACTCAAAGTCGTGCAGGAATAAAGCATAACAGTGCACAAAAGCAGCGCTCAGAGAAGACTAATACTGGCGGGTTTTGACATCAGTGACCCGTCTAAATAAAGCAGGGGCCAGTGGCATTAACACAGGCATTAAGTCTGTTCTTCCCCACTCTTCTGCAGCCATGAACACAACGTTAAACACAGATTAGTGCAGACTCCTGACTCTCTGCTGCAGCTCCACATTATGCAACCAGGACCGACAAGCTGTCAGGGGCTCACGAGTCGCTTCATTCTCCTGTCAGCCACAGCTGACAGACCTACAAATTACCCACTCTGTGGGAACACGCCGGTCTGGTGTCCGTGGCCTGTGTGAACAACAAGACCCAGAGGTGTTTAAAGAAGCCCCGCACGGCTCCCCGTGCATCCTCCTGTGAGGAGTCCCAGTCCGGGCGCAGGTGGGAGGCAACCGTCCAGATCAGGTTCAAAACTGTTGCTGCAAACCAATCAATAACAACGCGGAGGTTTACTCACCATATTACAAATGGAGGCGATGTTTCTGACAGTCATTTAGTTCACAGTGTCCCCCACACCGCCATTTTTATAAAATAAACAGAGCTGGGCGACGCTGAGAGATGAAGTTCAATTCGCAGCCGCGGCTGGAGGCCAAACCGCAACCCCGGACGTCGGAGAGCACCATGCAGCCGGGGAAACACCGAGCCGAGGGCCACGTTGCGCTCACCGTCCACACGGCTTCGTCCTCGCACACATGTTGAAGGAAGCTCAGCTTAAAAACTGACAGCGTCCGGAGGAGAGGAGAAGTTACAGGCGGCAGGTTGCTAGCAGCGACCAGAAAACTATCCCACTGAGCGAGGAAGTGATGTAGTCCCGCCCACCAGAGCAAAGCCCCGCTGCTGATTGGCCCAGAGTTACAGTTTGATTGACCGGACAGCCTGACCATACACAGAGCTGCACGGGGAAGTTTAACTGAGTTGCAACCAATCGCCATCAACTACCTGAAAATATTGATCTAGGGCCGTGGTCCGCAACCAACGGACCTCGGTCCGGATACGGACCCATATGCCATCCCATCCGGACCCGGAATAAATTGTTAAAATATTTGTTAATTTTGACGGGAGAATTAATTTTAAACCGGAGCATTTATTTTTTTCCCTATCTGACACAAGTGCTTTTACCAGCACTGCACTGAGCAAGGATTGGAAGCTACAAACCAATCGCGTGCGAGTCATACTAACCACGTGGTTCAACTAGCGAATCAAATCGCCAGCTTGAACTCAGAGCGAGTTGTATGAGCAAACCGAAGCAGAGGTTTGTAGCCAGGCACAGACATCCACGCAGTGTGATATAAGGAAGAGGAGGTGAAAGGCGAGCGAAAAGCGATTGAAGCGAGAAACGCAGGGTGATACAGGAAGACAGGGCGTGAATTACAGTCAGAAGAGGTGCAAACACTATGGCGCTTTCTAAAAAGAGAAAAGTAGATGCCGAAAATCGAGCGTTCAACACGGAATGGACTGATGCATACATGTTCATTCTTCCACCCGCGAGCACGAAACCAGTGTGCCTCATATGCTCCGAAACCGTGGCACTTATTAAAAGTGCCAATGTCAAGCGTCACTATGAGACTAAGCACAAAGCATTTGACCAATCATACCCCCCTAAGTCCGAACTCCGGACGCAGAAAATTCGAAGTCTCACTGCCCAATATGATCAGTCCACCAGGGTATTAAGCCGTGCTTTC
>CAEFZY010049729.1:0-13499 GCA_903066815.1 Brachyrhaphis roseni
TCATAAACCGGCAGCACAGCCTTCAGGGTCACCATACAAGAGAAGAACGTAAACGCTGACATTTAATGTCCAGTCTTGAAAGTGAAGGCTAATTATGCAAAAACACAACCGCTAGCTCCGTCCATTACTCCACTCAGTATTTAACAACAAAACAGGCACAAGATCAAGCTTAGCGGTGAAGCAGCAACCCTCCAGACATGAAAACACAAACCGCTTCAGCTCGGATGGGTCCCTACCTCCTTCTGGTGGTACTTGATGGCGAGCTTGAGCTTGGCCAAGTCGTGGCACTGCCTGGGGTCCAGCTCCTCGCTCTGGTCGTTGTCTCTGTGGTTCAGGATGGTCTCCAGCTCGCGGGAACTTCTGGCCTGATCCAGGAGGTCTTTGGCGAATCGTTTGCACTGCTGGGAAAGCTCCTCGTACTCCTGGCGAAACTCGTTCTCCACCTGGAACGTGAGACATTTCCTGTTATACGAGCAGTGGGGTTGAAGCCGGCCATCATTTTCTGCTTTGGGAGTTTGATGCTGACTGCAAAGTGTTGTCCTTTTTAATGATAAAAACATGGAGGAGCAGCATTCAGCTTCTATGCACCACAAATCTGGAACAAAATCCTGGAAAACTGGAAAACAGCCGAAATACTTGAGTTAAATCTAGACTAAAAGCCTCCAACTTAGAGTTGGTTTTCAACCCTAATCAATAAAACAGTACTGAACACTTTGATGTGTAATGACGGCACTTGGAAAAATTACTTTTGTATGAATATGTATTTTTGTGTTAAAGCACATTGAACTGCCTTGCTGCTGAAATGTGCTACACAAATAAACTTGATTGATTGATTGAAGGACGTTTTCTGACAGAAAGTCTTTCACCGCAGGAAGAAGAATGTCTGCTCTTGTTATCTACAGCACAGGTGTCAAACTCAAGGCCCGGGGGCCAAATCCGGCCTTAATTGATGTCAGATTATGGTCCATGATCTATTTAACGAGTAATAAAAAGTGGCATTTCCAAATTAGTGCAACAAACACTTAGATTTTTAGTACAAAAAGATCAGAAAAAGTATCAGGAAATCCTGGAAGGACTGAAAAGATGTTTAGTAATATTATTTAATTTGAAGAATTTATTGATATTTTAACAGTTTGTGAACAGGTTTTATCAATAATTCTGGCACAACCGGCCCTTTAAGAGCATTTGTGATCATGATTTTGAACCAAAAAGAAAATAAGTTTCACACCCCTGAAAAACACCCAACCATTTTTAGGTGCCTGAAAAATTAGCCTGACTGTTACCTAGCAACCCAAACAGAGCTGCAGCATGTTTGGTCAGCTGGTTCTCCCACTGTACAACGGCTGCTGGAAAAGACAAGTGTTTTTGTTGTTGACTAACCATCCAGAAGGAGGCTCCACTTCTGCTTTTCAAAGTTCACACTTGTATAATTGCAGCCATTTTCACATGAACGTTGAACTTAACATGAAGTTATTTGGATTTAAAGTGACAGAGGCTCATTCTGAAAGGAGCTCAGAATGAGGCAGAACTGACCAGCCTGAAATGTCATCAGCATAACTCCGCCCCC
Organism: Brachyrhaphis roseni; assembly: GCA_903066815.1. Lineage (NCBI taxonomy): Eukaryota > Metazoa > Chordata > Actinopteri > Cyprinodontiformes > Poeciliidae > Brachyrhaphis > Brachyrhaphis roseni. The sequence continues at coordinate 1,568 of CAEFZY010049729.1, forward strand.
AGATAAAAAGCTGCCCGGGGGCGGAGTTATTCCTTCACTGTGGGGTTAGTTAGACTCGTATATTGAGTAGCGATGGGAGTTGATTTCCATACCTTGCTCAGCTCTTTGAGTTCCCAGCCCAGTCTGAAGGCAGTGAGGATGGGATCCTCACTGGACAGCGCGATGAGAGACGGCGACGCCAGCGCCTTGTAGATGTTGAGTCGAGACCGGGAATGTCGAAGGCTGTCGACCTGCCATGGATTCATAATACAAGTTCGCTCCCTGAGTGACCAATAAACTTTCATTTTGTAAAGAATACTCAACACTGGAACTGGAAGATATTTTAAATATTCAAAACAAAACAAAGGAACAGAAAAAAACAATAAATAAAACAAAAAATAAAGCAACACACAACAGGAACCATAAATAAAATGGATTATGAAGTCATTGACCTTTGGAAAATATTAATAATCAAAATTCATCATAATTTTAATTGATCATTGCCACACTGTACTGAAGACTGTCTTAATTTAGTGAGATGGAGAACAGCTACTTCAATGGAAATCTCACAACTTACTTGGATACAACTGATAACTTTCTTAATAAAACAGTGAACAATCCTTTTATCGTACATTTTAAAGAGACAGCATTAAGAGTGAGATTTATTTTATTTAGTAAATTCATTTTCTCCAAATCAGAAACCAGGCGGTGGTTTTCCAGTGGAGAATCATCGACTCACCTCTGAACTGGAAACACATTCAACGCAGTCGCATCGTATCTGGTGAGGCCTTGGGATGGTGACCTAAGAAAAGACGAACAGCAAATCAGAACAGGAAATAAAACAACATAGATGGGTCGCATACTGCATGGACCCCTGCATCGTGACCTCACGCCCCCAGCTTCCTGCTGGACGGCTAACAGTAACTAGCATTGGTTTTAGCTGTTTAGTTATCAACATAATGTGCTAAATCTCAAATGTACCTCTGAGATATAAAAGAAAAAGGGACGCAGTGCTTTCATCTAGATAATAAGGTCAAGAAAAAGTTTTAATTAAGAGAAAAAATAGCAGGGGAAAGGAAAGTAGGTCAACTACGCTAGCTTGACTTTGACAAACTAACATGTAGATGTGATGTGGAATTCGGTGCTTTTAGGTTCAGTTTAAAAAATAAAACAGGCGACGTGAACAGTAACTCTGACAGATCATCAGTAGAGCAGGCATTTAAATTATCTGTGTTAGCTTAGCTAACAGCAGCGGTAGCTAATCTACCGCAGCGATCACTTATTAATAATCAAGCATAAAAACCCAAAACTGTAACAGATTTAATGTTCTGTTCTTTATGTAGGAAATGTTTGAGTGTTTTTGGTGTTGAAGCCTGAAACATAAAGTGAGTTTATGTTGTCAGTTGCTGTGGCAACGAGTCTGCAAAGCGTAGCTGAAGAGTGAAAAAAAGTGGTTGTAAGTTGCTCTTTAAGGGTTTATCTACACTATTTTTTGCCTTTGCTGTGGCACACTGCACTAAATTAACAATGCAAACGTCTCAAGGTTTCATTAACGGAGTTGTTCTACCACGGCAGCAACAGACGGCATGTACAACTATCGTCTTTTTGCCCTTCAGCTTCGTGCGCATGCGCTAAATTTCCGGATGTAAACAGTAAGATGCTTTAATTGATCTACCTTTACTGTAACTCTGTGGTTCTTGTGTTACAGTCGTTACCTTGCGCTGGACAAGCAGCTTGATGATCTCGTAGTTGTTGGTGTGAGCAGCGAGCATGATGGGAGTTATGTCGGGTGTGAACTCTGAGAACTGGCTGTCCATCATCAGGGAGGGAACCTGAGGGGAAACCAAAGCAATTTATCTCAACAGAAGGACAATAACAGATGATAAACAGGAAACAAGCGCATCTAAAGACAAGCTGGACAACACATTAATGAATGCTCTTTTAAAAGTATAACTTTATACCGTAGTTTGTTCCCAAACTACTTCAAGAAACTGTTTACTGATCGAAAACTGGAATGATAATGAACATTTCTCAGGTCTGTTGTGGTGCAAAAAGAGCTGAATCCATGAGCAAAACTCTCAGTTTACTGTTTTTATTGTGCTTCATCCGTCTCCTCTGGTCATGAGATAAAAACAGACACAACCTGAAGCGGTAGTAAAGCTTTCTGAGTTTTGTTGGAGGACCGGAGGTGGACAGCGTCGTCCCAGCTTACCAAACAAAGCAGCAAAAAAAGCATTAATGCAAACCATAAAAGGAAGGCGCTCACTCTATGTGGGAGGTCTTATCAGTCCATATTTCTACAGGGTCTGAAGTTTTTGCTTCGCAGCAACGCTAACGACTGGCCTGTAAATGGAAAGAATCCTGGAAGAATGTTTCAAAGACAGGAATCTGATCCTGCACTGAGAAAATATCCTGGATCCTAAAAAATGAGCAGCTCCAAAAATATACAAACGGAAAGAAGCTCGGGATTTCTTTTTTTTAACCAGCATTGCCACCATTAAACTTTCTGTTATTATTTAAAACACTGTACAGCGTCTACAATTACTTTTTTGTTTAGTTTCAGTTCAGTTTCTTTCTATAAAATCTGAAACTTTAACAAAAGCTGCAGGTGTGCGTTTGTGTCTGAATGTTTGGTTAAAACATGTTTGTTCTTCATTCAATGGGTAGAAAATCCAGAAATATAATCAAGTAAGAGTAGAAATACTTCATAATGAAATTATACTAATGAAAGTACATTTAAAAAAAAAAGTTACTCAAGTAAATGTAACTAGTTACCAACCAAGTCTGCAGGTCAAAAACGTATCGTTATAAATGAAAAATGTTTTTTTTCCGACTGAAATGTTTTCATTTTGTAACATTGATGACGATGAGATTTGCTTTTCTATTTTAGTGAATCCACTCCCCTTGACTTACAATAAGCTATTGCATTTTGCTGAAAAGTTACTTTTAAGTTACTTTTGTCTGTTTTCAAATGTTCTAAGATATTTAGGGTAGAAACTAAACCAAAAATACTTGGAAAGATTTTGTTTTTTTGCAGTGTAGTGTCATTTTTTCATGGAAATTAAATGAAATATTCCATGAAAAACAGCAAAAAATATATGACATCTGGATTTGTTATCATATTTATGGTTAAAACTTCTGTTTCTTTATTGCTTTTAGGAATCCATTGTGTAATGTCCAAACAGTCACAGGTTTCACTTTGAATGGCAGGACTATCACTTTAACGTTGCATAAACACAGAAGTGAGACTATTTTGAAGCTGAAAAGTCAGACAGACTCTGAAGGCTCTTGAGGAAGACGAGGGGATGAGGTGAGGAAGAGGACTGAACATGTGTGAAGTCTTTCATCTCAGAGGGAGGATGAGGAAGAGGCCTTCTCTTCATCCTCGTCTCATCACACCTACTGCTTCCCCCTCTCCTCCATTCGTCCTTTTCCTTCCCTGCTGCTTCATCCCCATCCCTCTCTTTCTGACCCGCTGTCGCCTCCGTTTCCCATCTGCCCCGTCTCTCCGTACCTCTCTCTGCCCCGCCTGCCTCTTCGCTGCCAGAACCTTTTACTCATCTGTTCCTTCTCCTGCGGCGAGAAGACGTGTGAAAGCAGCTGCTACGACACCGGCTCAGATTAGACACAAAGATACGGAAATAAACGCAAATTTAAGCAAAACACTGGAGAATGAAGCAATGAAAGAGTTAAAGAAATGTCTGGTTGTGTGTAGGAATGTGTTTCTGATTAAAATATGTGAAAAAAACATTAAGAAACAGGTTTGTTAATTTGCTAAACATTAAAATGATTAGCATGCTGTTGTATCTGCAGTCTTGTAACAACGTTACACTGCAAAAACACAAAACTATTTTCGTCTAGTTTCTGGTGAAAATATCTCAGTTTACTGGAAATAAGACAAAAGTAACTTACAAGTAACTTTTCAGCAAGAAATATCAGCTTGTTTTAAGTCAATAATTCCTTAATTTTGATGAAAAATACGAGTCACACTGGCAGATTATTTAACTTATAACAAGATATTTTTACTTGTTATAAGTGAAAAAAATCTTCCAGTGGAATAAAAAAATCAATATGAATGAATTATTAACTTAATAGAAGCTGAAAAGTTACTTTTAAGTTAGTTTTGTCTTATTTAAAGTGTTCTAAGAAATTTGCACAAAAAAATATGTGAAGATTTTGTGTTTTTGCAGTTTGGATATTTGCTGCTGATTCGTTTAAACATATTTTTCAGTATTTTTTCACTAAGTGCACTAACATTTTCACAGTTTTTTCTATAAACTTGATATTTTTCATGTAATATTTCTCTATCCAGAGACATCAGTGAACATAGCGCCTCATTTAGCTCTGTTGAATTGCAGAAACGTTTGTTATTGTAAAATATCTGAGACAAATAAACAAAAACACTGAAGTTATTGATGTAATTCTTTGCTCTCCATTGCCTTGGTGGGAACCGAAGTGGCCCAAAATTTCAATAAAAACATTATTTTAGGAAGAACCTGTCAGTTTTGTTTCAGGTTAAAACCGAATCTGGAAACTTTCTAGCGTCCAGTCGTGTCGATTCTCTGACCTGAGCCACGTCTGAATCCATTACAGCAGAGAGAAAAGCTGATAAACTGCAGCTGGAGCTCAAAAAATCAATTAAGAGCAAATCTGCAGAAAGTGAGCGCAGCAAATTCTGCTTTCTGCTGACCCAGTTGGAGCATATTTTGGTTCATGCGTTTCGGATTAAAGTAAATAAAAGTGAAACTGTGGCTGTCAGCAAGTACAGACAGCAAACTTAGACAAAAATGTATTTTGGACTCCAGTTCACACTGAAAATATTCAGACATCAAAGTGAAAGTCATTTCCTCATCCTCACTCTTCCTCTCCCTTCATTTCCTTCCCTCCATCTTTTTCTCCATCTCTTAAAACTAAACAGTTCCTTTTTTTATTTTAACTTTTATTTCTATTTTTATTTAAAAAGCTGTGACTGTTGAGCTTGTTGCAAATGAAGCCGTTTCCAGATCCATAAACCAGATAACATCCCATTTAAATATCAAAATGTAAAAATCAGGATGTAAAACATAAAAGTTCTGCTTATTCATCAATTTAGGGATTAATTTTAATTTTAAAAAAAACAAGCTACTACAATATGAATAATAGCAAATACATTAAAAGGAAATATAGATGAAAACTTTAAGAGGTTCATGAGTTCATGACCTTAAGATCCAGTTTATTGAACAGCAAAAACAAGTTTCTGGATTTTCCTGGTCAAAATTTTAACTTTAATGCAATTAAAATGTTTTACGTTTATTTTAAAATACAGTTCTATGGTATTTTTTAAATTTTTATTTAATTGTAATTACATTTTTTTTTTTTTACATTTTGAGATTAAATATTTATAGTTTTTTATTTTCAAATATAATTTTAAATTGTTAGTTTTAATTTTGTTTTTAATTATCTATTTTAAATTTGTACATTTAAATTTTATTTAATTTTTTAAAAACTTTTAGAAATAAAATCAGTTTTTTAAATGATCATTTTTTTTATTTTGCTTTTCAATTAAATGTAAATTTTATTCTTAATTTATATATCCACATTTTATTACCATTTGATTTAATTAATTTTTTTCTGTTTTGTTTCGTCATTTTAGAATTTTTTTGTTGATGTTCGTTCGATGATCTGAAAGAGTCAAATGTGAAAGAAAAGCAAAACAGAATAAATCTGACAATTTTTTTTACACATCTCTCTATGCAATCGGATTTTTGAATTGCTTTTATCTATAAAAAACACAAAGAAAAATGGCAGAAAAGAGAAAAAAAATCAAAGAAAAAAAAACAAAAACAAAAAAGTGCAAAAGTGAGAAACATTCCCACAATCCTCTGCTTCAGGGAGAGGTTTGTAGTCATGGTGATGCAGATTCCTCAAACATGAACTATCAGAAAAACTCTCGTTCTGTTTTCCTTCTTCTGACGTCTTTTCTTCTTCTTCTTCTCTTTTCACTCCTTCATTGTTGCGTCTCTCTCTCTAATGTCTCTCTCTCTAATGTCTCTCTCTCTAATGTCTCTCTCTCTAATCTCTCGCTCTGATTTCCTGTCTGAATGAATTGGTGTTTCCCCATCAAGTCCCTGAGCAGCTGCACTTCACCAAAACAGAGGATGCTGGTCTTTTTCTCAGAGAAAATACAGAAATAAAAATGCAGACAAACATCCTCTCTGTCTCCAAATCCTATTTCACAGTTTGTCTGCTAAAGAGCTCTTTAATTTTCCTCGTCTCAGCAAAACGTGGCACGGAGCTTTACAATGAATGAATGTGCAGCTCATTATCTCTCCCTCACACGCATTCAGATGGAAAAACAAAAACGTGAAGCACATCCACAGATGAGTAATGAGTAATGAGAAATGAGTAATGAGAAATGAGTAATGTTTGACGGCGCATTCGGCCACTGGAGGGAGGAACAACAGGAGAGAAAAACGTTTGTTTTTTGTCATGTTTTAAGACGGGTTTTCTTGCAAATTTTGGTCTTTCCACATTTTTTTAAACAAAATTTCAAAGTTTTTTTTAGAAATGTTGGACGTCAGAAATTTTGACTTTTTTTTAAAGAACATTTATGAGATTCATCAGAGAATTTAAGAGTTTTTTCCTAGTAAACTTTTGACTTCCCATGTTTTGTTTTGTTTTTTCAAAATATTTTTTTTAATTAATTAATTTTCGGACAAATTTTTGACTTCTCAAATTCAGAAATTTCAGCATTTTTTTCTAGAAATTTTCTGAGCTTAATCTCAGAATTTCTGAGATTTTTTTCTTGGAAATTTTCAACTTTTCAAACTCAGAAAATTCTGCGTTTTTTTTTTTCTTGAAATTTTTTTAGATTTACCTGAAAATTTCTGAATTTCTAGTAAAACATTCCATGTTTCTTATGTATATATATATTTTTTTATGTTTTTCAAATTCAGAAATTTCTATGCTTTTTTTCTAGAAAATTTCAGAGACTAATCTCAAAATTTCTGAGTTTTTTTCCTTGCAAATTTTTGACTTTTCAAACTTAAACTTCAACATTTGTTTCCAGAAAACTTCAGAGTTTTTACTTGGATATTTTCAACCTTTGAAACTCAGAAATTTCTGTGTTTCTTTTCTAGAAAATTTCTCAGGTCAATCTCAAGAGTTTCAGTTTTTTTCTTTTATCTTCTTACTTTCCTCTGAATCTACAGTGACCCGAATACGCCGTCGTTTTGACGTTCCTGGATTCATCAGATGTTTGTCGGTTCTGAGCTCACCTGCTTCTCGCCGCTCGGCCTCCGGTGCGACAGCAGCAGCTCCACGGCGCCCACCACCTCCTTCCTGATGGCGTACAGCAGGGCGTCGCCCGTGTGGATGCCGTGGTCCAGCAGGAGCTCCATGATCTCCAGGTTCTCGTTCTCGATGGCGATGAGCAGCGCGCTGCGGCCCAGCGGGTCCAGACAGTTCACGTCCATGTTGTAGTAAACCTCGGCCTCGCGGAGGGCGTGTTTGACCCCGGCATAGTCACCTGAGGAGGGAACGCAGACAGGAAGCTGAAGCCTGGGGAGAGGACGTTCACTGCAAAAACACAAAATACTACCAAGTATTTCTGTGCAAGATTCTTACAAGAAACTTTTCAACAAGAAATTGGAGCCTTAAAGTCAACAATTAATTTTTGTTTACTTTGTTTTTTTAAAGTACTAGTTTCACTGGAAGATTATTTCACTTATAGCAAGACATTTACTTTTGATTATTAAGGACTTATTGACTATAAAGTTACTTGTAAGTTAGTTTGGTCTTATTCCAAGTGTAATAAGATATTTGCACAAAAGAATAAACAAAAAATACTTGGTATGGTTTCGTGATTTTACAGTGTTTCTCTCAAGCACTGCTAAATTCACAGCAAGATATAAGAACTTAATTAAATAATTCCTTGATGTTGATGAAAATTTGTTCTGTTGGCAGATAAATTTACTCATAACATGACAGATTCTCCATGTTATAAGGAAAATAATCTGCCAAAGAAACCACAACTTTTTCATCAATATCAAGGAATTATTGACTTAAAAAAAGTTCCCATATCTTGCTGAAAAGTTACTTTTAGGTTTTGTCTTAATTCAAGTTTATTTAGATATTTTCACTACAAATGAGACTAAAAATACTTGGTAATATTTGGTGTTTTTGCAGTGCAGTTATCTGGCCATCTTATTTAAATCTTAGAAGAAAAACAGGTTAAATGCCTTGAATCTTTTACTATCAGCCAGTTTTATTAGAATGATTTATAGTAAACATGACAGATCAGATCAATTTGCTTTAAAGAGGCGAACAGCGGCAGTGAAGGACATGCAGACGGTTTGCTGAGGACGGTGCTGCAGAGCGGCTGGCAGCCTGAGCGACCGGCTGCTCGGCCATCGGCACCGTTTCACGGGTGACTGGACGTCCACAGCGCAGATGTGCAGGGAACAAACTGATAAACGCTCGGCTGCAGGAGCTTCTGCCTGCGTGTTTTACCTTTCTCCACAGCGGTGAGGTAGGCCCGCTCCTCGGCTGACAGCTCCACTTCAGCTCGGACGATCTGCAGCGGGATGCGGTCGCGGTACGGCGAGTAGGTCGCCTAAAGACGGAGAGGGAGGGATAAGAAACAAACAAACTGCTGTGATTAAGAGACGAGGGAACCAAAATCATAAAAATAATTCTAAACCTTCCTCAAAATGCGATTTTCTTTCTCACATTCTTAAACTAGCTTAAAGTGGGTTTGTGCGGAGTAGTTATGAGAAGTCAGTATCTTACCTACAATTGACATGACAGAAATCTCAACTTAGAATTTTTTTTCCCAAAATTCTCAATTTTTTTAAGTCAAGTTACAAATTATGAGAAATTTCCAACATTTTTTCCAACATTTTTAGCTTAGCGTTATGCAGTTGTTTGCACTGTTGCCATTTTCTCAATTGAACTTAATCCATGTCTGTTTAACTGTAGAAGCATCACTTAATCTGTGACGTTTTTCTCGTTTCTGTGCGTTTTAATTGTCCTGAGTTGTTTGTAGCTAGCATAGCTACATTGCTGTTGCTCTGGATGTACTCTGAAACTAATCACTGGCTTTCCTCATTATAAATTTAACGTCAGTCCTGGAAGATTTTGAGTGGAAGTTGTTAATGCCTTAAATGACAATCAGTTAATTGAATGGTAAATTAAAATGAGATTGATATAATTATTTTAAAACAAAATGTTGTTATTATTGCCGGTGTTTTTAACTCACCTTTTTGTAGTACAGCTGTGTCATTGGATTCATCTGGACAGTCTGGAGAGAAAGAAGGAGGGAAAAAAATAACCAGTTAATACTTAAAACCCAGAAAGGAGAGTGTGTTGATCTGGGCGGCTGCCCAGGGCGGCAGTAGAGCAAGGGGAGGGGGGCAAATAAAAAATCTATTCATATGTCATAGAAACATTTAATAAAATGTTATTTAATCCCTGCTTGACTTTTTAAAAAATATTTTGGTCGCAATTTGGATATTGTAAAGACTTTACACACATGACCACTTAAAATGATCAGTTTCTCTGATTTTACTTTTTATAGGTTTGTAAAATGAACATTGTTCTTTTACTCTACAAACTACTGACAACATGTCTCTGAAAATCCAAGCAAAAATTTAACAGAAAATGAGAAACGGTCAAAATAATGAAAAAGATTCAGTGCTTTCAGAGCTTGAATAATGCAAAGAAAACAAGAGCTGTATGTGCAAAATAGAAGAATAGAACATAAATATTATTTATTGTCCCAAAATGTGGAAATTTTTGTAAGTTGACAGAAAATCAAAGCAAGGAGATTCATATAAAGACAGAATATATCAGAAATAAGAACAGAATAAAGGATAAAAGTAATGTAAGGGCAACATTTCAACATAGAAACTGTGTACTTCAGTCCAGAGGAATGACTTAAATTGGTTAAATCAAAAACAAAACATGCATGTCTATTTGCAATGCAAAGACACAGACTATTCACAATTGGAAACGATTCAAATTGTTGCAAATTGCCGCAAACATGAATCAAAAACTGCAGGTTTTCAGTCATTTTCTGAGCGTTAATGTGCCGGATGTGTTTGAACATGTTGAACATGCCACTGCTTCGTTCTGTATTATGTATAATCTCGTCAAAAGCTGACAGGAAGCAAATGTCTGCCTGTACGTTGAGTCAAATCATCAGTCAGCATGCAGAGAGCAGAGACGTCTCCTCCTACACCGACACCCTCTCCAGTCATTACATGTAATCCCCATAAACCGCAGCCTAGCGCAGGGTGCGCAGCTCCTCTTGTTTGCACGTTTGTGTGTGTGTGTGTGCCTTTATTTGTTCAAGACTTTACACACATGAACCATAATTACCCCGTATTTGTTTATTTTGTGAAGCAGCGTTCAAGGCAGACGATGCACTTTCTACACTCTCCAGCGCAGCGCGGCGTTAATTTTACATCAGTGGGACGCAGTCAAACCGAATGCAGATGAAGGAAAGAACACAATGAAGCAATGGGGTGAGAGAGGGCCTAATTAAAGTATGCTGTTGTTCCGAAAGCCAGGGAAAAAAAACTATTCATCTCAAAAGAAAAGCTTTGAGCTTGTTTTACATCTGAACGTCATTAGCTGCAGTCATTAGACAAACTGCAGTCTGCGCAGGTGTTCGATTCCAGCTGTTCTCTCAGCAGAGGACGGGAACGAAAGTCACAAATTATTCCCTGGGATTATATGAGCACATTTTTATAAACCCTTTTATTGCCTCTCACTCCTGCTCACCTTTATCGACCGTCTCGCAGCAGCTGCAGTAATCATTCCTGGAAGTTTATTTTGTGGCAGCTGGTAACCGACGCACACTTTGACTATTACAGTCATAATCTGATGAGACTGAAGGTGTTTAAACTGAAGATGTTTTCTTTGGCTGTTCTTAATAACAGTTTAAGTTTTTTAATAGTCAACAAGAAACAATCCAGTTAACCAAGATTGGTGTTCACTCTGATGTTTTCTGTTAAATATTTAAACATTTTTCTACTTCTATTTGGTTCCTAACTGCTTCTAAAAACAACCCAAGTGCTTAAAAGTACCACCTAAACATTTTTAGTAATAAGTTAATGTATTTTGGTGAGCCATTTCGAAAACTTCCCAATTGTTACCTGCGCCGTTACCTAGCAACCCTAGCCCATCACCTAGCAACACAAGCAGAGTGTGAGCACGTTTGGTCAGGTAGTTTTACAGCTGTATGTGCTGTCCAATGGCTGCTGGAAAACACAAACTGGCTGCATTCTTGTTAGCTGTGAAGGAGGCTCCACTTCTGCTGTTCAAAGATGTACAGTTGTACAATTGCGCATCTGTTTGCAGCCATTTTCATGCGTAAACGTTGAGCTAGGGGGCGTGGCCTTTCCCAGATACTAAAAAAACATGAACATTTTGGACGTCTAAGCAGCTTCATTTGACATCTGGATCAATTAAGGCATCAGATCCGATTTCACTGTGTAACAATTGGAAAATATCTACAAAAATGTCCATATTTTCTCTTCCTTTGCATTAAATACACAGCAAGTTTTCAATACTTTTTCTAGGCCGTGGTACGACCGGCCTTCAGCTCTGACAAATTGTCCAAACTTCTTTTTAACTCAGCTGAGGCCATTTAAACGGTTATCTAAACTGCAGATCTAGTTATGAATTTCTACTGCAGTTATAGCTCCTAATCGTTGAACTGTTGTGGTTTCAAGTGAGAGCAGCGGCGTTGCAGATGGTGGCCAGACTGCAGGCTCATCAGGAGCAGAATCTCACAGATGATGACAGAAACGTTAAGGCCACAGATCTGAGTCAGGGACTCGGACCGCTGGAGAAAATTGAATCTGTTACGACACAGATCTGCATCTCGACGAGGCTGTAATTGCTTTATGTTCGAGGCAGCAGAGTCGTTCTTCAGAGACTCTGCTGGTTAAACATGAGGAATGGAAAA
>CAEFZY010049732.1:0-13495 GCA_903066815.1 Brachyrhaphis roseni
CGGCGGGCAGAACGGGGGGGAGCGAATTTGAAAAAATTCTGGGGGGGGGGGACACCCCCCAAAAAAAAAAAAAAAAGCCCTCCTTAAACCCCCCCTTACCCCCCCCCCCCCCCCCCCCCCCCCCCCCCCCCCAACCCCCTTTCCCGTCTCCCAGTCAATGCCAGTTACAATGGAGGGGTGCCCAAGAGGTCCCGCACTGCCTACACCCGCCAGCAGGCTCTAGAGCTGGAGAAGGAGTTCCACTTCAACCGCTACCTGACGCGGCGCAGGCGGGTGGAGATCGCGCACACCATGTGCCTGTCCGAGCGCCAGGTCAAGATCTGGTTCCAGAACCGTAGGATGAAGTGGAAGAAGGAGCACAAGCTTCCCAACACAAAGATCCGCTCATCATCCGGGACGGCCTCTTCCTCAGCCTCCGGGGCCCAGCAGCAGCAGCAGCAGCAGCAGCAGCAGCACCAACAGCAGCAGATCAAAACAGGCCAGCAGCTTGTCCCAACGCCGTGCACAGTTGGTCTATAGTGCCCAGAATAACAGACCCCACATAATCCAGACTGAGATGGCGAACAACACATGTGGAATTCGATGGACCGATTTTCAGTATTTTACACTCATGGTGTTATATCTCTGTAAGCTTGCACATTGGGCCTGTGCCACGTCCTTTGTACACCCTTTCGTCCTCACCCCCCCACCCCCGTCTACATATAAGCTTGAAAAAAAAAATCACCTTTAATTGCCACGGTGGCAACTGAAGTGTTTGGTTTCTGTTGGAAAAGAAAGAAGGAAGGAAGGAAAAAAAATAAACAAAAAAAATATATATCCAACGCACATTCAGACGTGTAGGAGTTGGATCACAAAGTGTGTATCATTGCAGTTAAGACTGAGTCAGGTGAAAGTAAGTTTGTGGTCATTTTTTTTCTATATGTTCTCTACGATTGCTATTGTTTTTATGACCATTGGTCATGGAAAGTTCTAATATACTTGAAAGATATTTAGGAGACTCTGTAGATGCCTGTTTATTTAGGGTGGGGAGCTGTTTTAGGTAGGGGTGGGGGGTGGCATCAGTCAGAGGAGCAGCAGTGTAGTTCGTGTGTTTGACTGGGTTGGTTCTTACTGTTGAATGTATAGTCCAGGTGACGTTCACATCAAATGTACATAGACAAATCCTACCTAATGAAGGCACAATGAGGAAAAAAGGCGTGTTTTTTTTTTCGTGTCAAGTTCTGTCGGTGTCGTACACAAAGTCCATATAGATTCATTTGTGCTCCCGTGCGTCCTTATGCTGTGTTGTGTTCTAAACTGTGAATATTTGTATGTGCTGTCTCAGTAATGACCAATGTAATGTAGGCTATATAGTGTAGGTTAAACCTGTCCTTGTGAAATAAAATATGTGCTCCACTTACGAGGCTTGACGCGGCTGTGGATGTTTTTGTCATCGCCAGTATTGATTTCACTTGAGCGCAACAGCCTGTTTTCAAAGCCGTTCTTTCGTTCACGCGCGGTTTTACGCGTACTCGTAATTTTTATTTATTTGTTTATTTTTAATCGATCGTTATTAATTATTAAAGATAGACATAGGTGACAGAGTTTAGCTATCAATTTTCCCCCCTCATTCTACGCTCAAATATTGCGATCTATCCAGGAACTTGACGTCCGTGGGAATATTTTAATGGTATTTTATTGCATCTGTTATGCCCCCCCCAAAAAAAAATGTTAAAAATTTGACTTTTGTTTGACCTGCATGTCCGGTCCAAATTGAGCCTGAACAGAAATGCAGAAAGTCAGGCTGGATCAGCCAATTTTAAAAACTACACACACCTTGAAACAACAGTTTGACATCAACAGACTTTTGTTATTATTATTACTATTGCAATTTATTTATTTTACATTTCATCTATTGTTTCACGATATTAACACAAAATTTGGTGTTGTCATTTCTATATTTATTCATTAAAAATATGAACTTTGCTGATTAGAATATTTGCCAATCCTCGCTTTTGAAAGACCTTGCTGTGTGTGTTAAGACCCTATTTAAATAATTGTTTTTCTTTTCTAACAGTGTATGGCATTTGCATTGAGCTTTAATTTGGAGATCAATGCGCAGTGCTGTGTTTTTTTTCCCTGTCGGAGTGCAACTGCTAGTGGTGTGAACGCTAATATCCGTCTCGTTACTTTCGTCCAGACATGTGTTTGCATCTTCTTATTGTGTTTTTCATCTCTCGCTTGTCTCAGATCCAAATCCGTGCACGTGCATAGCATGTTATGCGGATATTCTTGTATTAGGAAGATATGTGGCAGAAACACATGATCCGAGTCCACGCAGTATTAGCTGACAGCAAGTTTTTCTTTTTTTTTTTTTTATCAAATAGAAACAGAAAAGCCAGAATTGTGTTCCATCTACAAGGTGATGTTGAAAAGTTAAAGCTGAAACGAGATAGTAAAAGTGTTTATAGATGTTTAAATGCGGTTTAAATGTGGACGGGATAGTTCAAGAAACCTATCCATGCATTATTTTTGAACGTTTTTTTTTTTTGTTTGTTTGTTTTTTTTTTTGGCTAAATATGGGGCAAAAAAACATTTTCCAAGGCTAAAAACAAAGACTAGAAAAGATTTCCTGGACATACAATGTTTGGTAAAAAACCAAACCTGAAAGGTGCGCATATCCTGCCACACATATTGTTCCAACTTTGCCACTCCAATGATAACTCAGCCAACGTTACAACACCACGAGTGTGAGTGGTGGTCACTACCTGCCCCGACCAAACAATAGAGAGTTCAGCCAGGGGACAGCGGCAGCCACTGGCCAATCACGGGCTCAGAGCACTTCTTCTGACCCCTGACCTTTCGACACACACAATGTTCAGACCATACATCAGCGCTGAGACCTCCGTCAGACCATTTGAGATTTATCCAAAGACGGCGTGCCAAACAATAACCGTGTTTAAGTGTGAAACTGAGCCATGAATTTTCCCAAAATTATTCCAAGAGACAGCGCTTGGGCATGTGCAGATTATCACAGAGGGAGCGCTGGCAGGGCCCGGAGGAGAGGGCGCACATGAGCAGGAACATGCTGAGATTCTTCATGTTGGGGTGCATAAATTTGAGTATGTGTTGGCATGTGTTGGTTTAAAGCCCATAAATACGTCGGCGCGTTTATTGGTTATGGGTTTACAGAGCATAAATTGTAAATTGCCGTTTAATTTAAACGTACAACGGACACAAACAAACTGCTTATTCTTTTTCATAATCACATTTATTGAGAGAAAGAGAGCGCGAGCGAGAGAGAGAAAAACAAATCTGGAAAATATTAATACTCTTTGCCACAGAAATTCTCTCCTAGACTGTGGGCTTGCAGAGTGACGCTCGGCCTGATTGGCACGTACTTTACGCACACGTCCAAATATATAGTTCAATTACGCATTTCAAGTCTTTGATTCTCGAATAGAGGTCACTTTCAGAGTGCTGAAATTTTAATCTCCTCTTGTTCACGTGACTTGCTGAATAATGGATGCCCCGCGGGGTCAGAAATAGATCTGAAAATCTGACTTAATTTCATTTGAAGTGATGCTCTGCAAGATGCGAGTCAGATCTCTTTTCCTCTGACAGAACTTCGGGAGACAGAACCATCATGACTTGTAAGTAGAATTGGTGTAGTTATATTCTAGCGATTTTTTTAGGGACACGAGGATAATGCGTAAAATGTCCCAAAATGGTAACTCGTTCTGGGATTTTTATTGCAGATATGTTAGTACACCATTGTAGGTTAAAACGTGGCAAATTTTCAAACACTTGCATGTCCAGCCTAGCAACAAATCTACATTCTAAGTAAGTTGCGGAGGTGATCAAATAGATCCAGGTGTTTATTTTGTTTCAATCTGACTGTTGCTCAAAGTTCTTAAATAATACTAAAAAAAACATTTACGTTTTGTAATATTACACTATTATTATTATTACTCATAGTATGTGTTTGTTGTGGTGAATGCTGACAAGCATGCATCCATGTATCCACTGCTTGCATACATGCAAATCGCGAAGGAATATTGATCCGAAAGGATGATAGTGCTGGAAAACATTCTTACTAGGTGATCTTATGCTGTTATTCATTCATGCAGGTATTTATTTATTTATTTATCTATTTCACAGTTTGAATGAATGCACACTGTGAAAATATGGATTTTGCTTCACACTATGGTGACATAGAAAATTTAAAAAAATCTATATATATTTGTCTGTAACAGAGAATAAACCTAAAACTCATGGCACAATGTCTATGTTGTTTGCATCATTAAAAAAAAAAAATAAAATAAAAAATACGATTTTTCTTCTCTGACTGTGATGGTGTATAACAACGCAATTAGGAAATTGCAAAGGAACTGCAAATATAACGACTAAACGGAGTCAATTATTATTATTATTATTATTATTATTATTATTATTATTATTATTATTATTACTACAACTTAAATCTGAGCGTTTCTTCTCAAAAACGGTCACTAACACATTTTCTGGGAAAATAAAGAGACACTTCTAACAAGAAAATCCAACTTGCTTTATTACAACCACATCCAAGCAAACACTTCTTCTATCTTCGTCTGTTGCAGTGTTTGTCTGGGGTTAATTAGAGATGGCTCCACTCAGCTCGAGGCGTTGAATTTCGCATTAGTCTTGATGTTGGCCGATGTAAACCTCACTGCAGCAGTTATCTTCGGCTGAGGGGCTCGGTAACCCAAGCCTGGCTGTTAAGAGCTCCGAGTGTCAACATTGTGGGAAGATACGGCCAGTCGTCTGGCCGACATCCAGGGGGTCTCTGCGCCTGCAGCTCCTCTCCGTGCTGACAGAGCTAAGGAGGCTTGATTTGTGGAAATACATCTGGAAACATTTGTGTTATTTCGATTAAAAAACGTGATCAGTTTGGGAGTTTTAGGAAATTGCAAGGAGCTAGAATGTTGTTGAGTTAAGAAATTAAAGAGGAGTTTTAAATGGTACCAAAGTCGATGCTTGGATGTCTGACTTGCCACTCAACTCTGCACGGGTCAGGGGAAAGTTCAGGTGCGGTGGCGACAGGTAGGGTGGGATTATCCTGCAGGGCACGGTCATTCAGTTTCACAAGCCTTTACGTCAGTCTGGGTCTGCAAAAAGACACACATGAAAATGTTGTCCTAAGTCACATAATGAAACTTTAGTGGCTCTCACAAACATGCGTCCACGTTCGTTGTGAATAGATTTTTTTTTTTGACTAAACGTGAAGAAATCGCATCTGATTCTGCTCTTGACTTTAAAAGTTTGCCATTAGAGTTGGAGTCAGAGAGGACAAAAGCCACAATGCGGGAGTGGGACGGAGCCTCTGTCCGACTCGAGTGATTAATAGTTGTGGTGGGGATTTTTCCACGCCCGCTGCTCGGTGTTGACGGAAAACAAGCGCCAAACGGTGCCGAGAGGAGAGAATCTCTTCCGGGCTACGAGCTTTTGGCCACATATGCTTTTTTGAACCTCCCTTTTTGAAAAAAACAAAAACAAAAAACTTTCTTTGATTTATTTATTTATCTCCAAAACTATTTTACGCACAAGCTTGAGTGAGTTGATCCATGTTACTTTAATGGGGATCCATGTACTGACCAGCAGGGTCGAGCAGCCTCTCTTTGGTCACCTCACCTTTCCTTTCCGCCCACCGCTGACTGACAGGCGCCCCTCACGACCACCGGGACGCACAGCCTCTCCGTGTGTGACAGGTAAATGTGGCAACGTTTGGTTTCTATTTACCCCTGCAGCGTGTGCGCCGCGCTGATTGAGGGAGGCTCAGAGGCTGACAAAGTGGTATATACTAATGTACAAGTGTCGCGATGAGAACAGGGGGGGCGGTGTTGAGTTGAGCGCTGTGGAATACACCCATACAAAGCGAGGCAGTGGTAGAATAAAGAGGAAGCTGAAAAGCGCGCTTTGTTTTGTCGCGCTCGGACAGCTTTCCGCCGTGCAAATGTGCTCGAATCTCTGCTGCTCTTTCGGCCGCTAACAGGCACGAAATATATGGCGCTCTAAAAGTGTCAGAAAAGCCCCATTTTTCCCCCTCTGAATGGGGCGACACGTGGAAAAGCTGCTTCTCAGTGAGAGGCTTGCTCCTCAGCCAGATACATTGCACTATCACACTGCCCCTCTTTTTTTCTTCCTCTTTTTTTTTTTTTTGCCCCCCCCCCCCCCCCACCCCGCTCTCTACAAGCCCGATCCGTTTCTCCTCAGGGGCAATGACTGCCTCCATTAGTGATTCACGGGCTCAAATAAAAGGGGATTTAAGTTGACGTTGCGTCACGTGATCAGGGCGCATAATACCGCGCGGTGTTATGGCACTGGGAAGAAAACCGGAGCCCCGGTCTGGCCATATGATGCAGATTATATGCTGGTTACCCCCACTTTTCGGGAGGGGAGTCCTGGCTTTGTAGGTTTTTTTTTTCCTTTTCTTTTCTTTTTTTTTTTTTTTTTTAAACATCCAGAAAAAAAAAGCCGATTTGAGCAAACGAGAAGAGGAGAGAAGGATTCCTGGCTTTTGTGGATGTATTCTGTTGTCACGGACGGATATGTGTTTTTTCCACGCGGACGGAGTCAGAGCCCGAGCTTTGGGAGGATGGATTTTATTTTGAGGTATTTCCGCCGATTGTTCATTACTGTCGTGAGTTATTGCTACGCGAGACAGAGGTCAGTCAGTGAAGGGGGTATGGGGGGGGGGGCTCCTTGTTTTTGTTTTTTGTTTGTTTGTTTGTTTGCAGCGCAAGAAATTTTAAGAAGCTGTCAATATGCGTAACATAAGTTAACCTAAATAAATGTCATATTTTTTGTGCAAAAAATGCGCAATTTATTCGAGTGGAATAATTACACCGTAATAGCGCAATAAATAACAGAAGAAGCCTTTTTTTTATTATTGGACAAATAGGCCAGTGTGAGTAAATAAAGCCCCCATTTATCCCGACTTCCAGCAAACACCCAGACAGAAGAGCGCGCCGGCGGTTCAGGGTGTCAACCTGTCCCATAAAACTTAAACAGCCCCATCTCTTTAAGCTGGTTTATGTACCGCGCCCGTGCGTAAACGATGCATCAAGACGATCTCCATAAAAAAAAATAAGAGAGCGAGAGAGGAAAGACGAAGAAAATAATAATAATAAAAAAAAATAGAAGTATCTAGTGGGGAGCAGTTGGGGTAGTTGTTGTGTCGCTCCGCCGTGGGGAAATGAGAATATAATGGAAGACGGAGTGCCATCGAGGACCGCCGCGGCCGCGCTGAGGTCACGGCGCTCCGGCTTTGATTTATGGGCGCGGGGACTTTGGGAAGGTGGTGAGCGCCAGCTAATGACTGTTCGATCCGTTTGCGAGAGCAGATGCAACAAAACACTTTATTTGCATACAGGGCAATTATTGTTATTATTGTTTTACTATATGTGTTATGTGCAGAATTTATCAGAGTTTTATGAAGAGGAGTCTCATGGCTTTGGGCTTTCATATATCCGTTATCTGAAGGAGTTCATGTGTGTATATTTCATGAGAATTATAGGCTTCTGATTGTTGCAACCTTTTCTAATAGGGTTACTCAAAACTTACATAAATCTTTTTTTGCGTAATGTTATAGTAATATTCATCAAAGCATATGTTAAATTGTTTTTCCCCCCATCTTAAGATTGTGAGTCTAATTGGGATCCATCAGTTCCTCTTTAGATTTAGACCTTTTATTTTTTTTTAACACTTTATGGAATTTCTAAAACCGAATCCGAAGTTAACTAACAAAAAAGTTTGAATTTCGCTCCCGACTACTAAACAACAATAACAAAAGAATCCTACCCATTTCGCTGTTCTAACTACATTTCTATGTTCAATTATGCGCCCAAACATAATAAAACATAAATTTTTCTTAGCTGTTTTTTCTTTTTACATCTATGTTTTAAATATAAATAAATAACATTAAAAACCACATTAATGTATTTTAAATTAGATAACATTTCTGAATTAGTTTTTTAAAAAAGGAGAACAAAATAAAGCTCACCTCTGAAGAAAATGTTAAATTATGCTTTAAGTTACTAAAGAAAGGAGGGGAAATCCTTTTCTCGTTGCAGAAATCCGGCCGAGTAACTTCAGGCCCGGTCTCGGAAACACCCTGAGCTGCCTTCGGTAAGTCCATACATCTTTATTGATTTATGTTATGAATGCTTGATGGTGATATCCTTATTCAATTTCTAATAAGTACCACACACACACACACACGCAGAGACGCGTGCGCGCCTTCCTAGTGCGCTCACAAGGCCAGAGAAGCAGAAGCAGTCTATGTATGGCTTGTTGTATATTTCCGTGTAGCAGCAATATGACCAACGCGAGAGCAATATTTCCTTCTCTTCCACTTGTCTTTGTGGTGTAATTTGTCACCATAAAAGTGACGGAGGGGAATCGCGGCTCTTGGAGCGCTGCCTTACTCGTTTAAAAAAAAAAAAAGAAAGAAAAAAAAAACTACTTTCTGCGAAAGCCATCTGATTGGAGCCACTACAGCATACTGCAAACAGGTTTTTACGTTTTATTTTATTAAACTTTTACGTGCTTCCCCCCCCCGACCTTTCCCATGTAGCTTTTTGCTCTTATAACGCTCGACCTTTTAACCCTCTCCTCGGGCCAAATGGGGAGAAAAAAAAGAACCAAATCAGCGTTTTAGCGCCCAACAAAGAAGTAAATAATTACACAAAGTGGCAGCAGTTGCTTTGTGAAAGAAAAAGGCGAAGTTAGCTTTAAAAAAATCCTAATGTGTGAATTTCTTTTTTCGCCCACTCGAGGCTCTCCCACGCCGTCCTTGCGTGCGCTCTCTCTACGTTTCTAATTGTGTCACCGAAATGCTTCCGTCCCACAGCCTGAAAACCAGCGGAGAAGCTTTAGCTGCTGGCCGTGTTTACAGCTGAGAGGGGAGTCATAAATCTAATTCTATCAAGTCTTTCGTTCTGGCTGCAAACATTACCATGCGGAGGGATTCCCCGGCTCCCTTCTTCTCCTCTGCTCCACGCTGCGTGTCCTCCCGCTTTGGCCCTTTTGGTGTTGAAACCTCTGCCCATTTTTCATCCCCGTGCTCGAGCTGCTGTGTTTTTTTTTTCCCCCTTTAATATTTAGGAGCTTTGATCAGAACGTGCACTGACTGCCCTGCAGCTTGCCTTCATAGTCAGCCGGGTTCACATTGAAATGAAAACGAACTGCACGTCCTTGCGCCAAAATAGCAAATTCTGAGAGGGGGGAAAAAAAGAGAAGAAGAAAAAGTAGGTTAATGATTAAGCCGCCTATATAAGCGCTTTTATCTCCCACGGAAATTGAAATGCAGCTCTCAGTATCCCTTTCTTATTCCGAAAATCTCCTTGCATTCATAACTTCTATCTAGGACGCGGGGTAAATGCTAAGAAAATGACCTAAAAACCTTTTGGGACGGCGCGTTAGTAACGAGGCATTATTAACGTTATTATTTTCTAGACGGACTCCCTCATTTGGGATGTTGGGGGAGGAGGAGGAGAGGCAACTACTTGATTTGGACTGGCTTTCCAAGGCGCTTGCTTCATTTGCATAATTTTTCTTGTCTACGGTGACGCTCTGGTTCGGGGCAGTTCACTGGTGTCTGCATGGTAACTGCTGAAGGATCTCATAGTCAAGCATAGCCTTGGCTGACGTTAATATTGCCATGAAGCCCTGTCCATTACCCTGCAAGCATGGGAGCAGATAACTCTTCTTATCGCGCTGACCCGACTGCTCACGCCTGCTTTCGCAATCTCGGCGAGTAAGGAGAGAAAAGGAAAGGGGGTCTTCTCTTGGCTCTTCCCTTTTTCTATTTTTTTTTCTCCCTCCTGTGTGTTGTGCCTGCTAATGCCTGCCTGCATGGCAGGGCGCAGTCTGCCGCTGCTCCTTCAACCCAGTCAGCCCCGCTGCCTTTAAAACTTTTTTTTTCCTGCCCCCTCTTCCTCTGGATTACTGCCTTTGATCGATTTCGTCGCTGAATGAGAAAATATTGCCCGGCGCTCTGCATTCATCGTGAGAGGACAAGGTAAGCAGGGGCCAGAAATAGGCTCCCCTTTCGGTTGTAAATGGTGGAGTTTGTGTGTCGCGGCGGTGATTTATCACCGTACGACTTAAGATCTCGGTTCAGGAAGAGTTCACACACACACACATAGTCAGGCGGACGGATTTTTTTTTTTCTTCCTGCAGCAGCACAGCTCAAGTCTGCCTTTTGTCTCTCTTTTCTCTGCCATTTATGACTGTCGCGATGGTTCGCAGGGAGATCCAGAGAGGAGAAGCCTCCTTATACC
Organism: Brachyrhaphis roseni; assembly: GCA_903066815.1. Classification (NCBI taxonomy): domain Eukaryota; kingdom Metazoa; phylum Chordata; class Actinopteri; order Cyprinodontiformes; family Poeciliidae; genus Brachyrhaphis; species Brachyrhaphis roseni. The sequence goes on from CAEFZY010049732.1 coordinate 10,302, forward strand.
TTTTACCGGTCATTAGAGAGCGTCTTTCAATCCGCAGTTGGGCTGCGTTGAAAAGCAAACATGGGGTCTCATTTTGGACTTATTTGTCTTTTGGTATGCAAGACTGCATGGGTCCTGCTTTTACTTTATTTTTACTTTTGCTCATGTTTTAAAAAATGCATCCCAGACTAAGGACTGCTTTAGATTAAAAAAAATATATAATAATAAATAAATAAATAAATAAATAAATAAATAATAATAATAATAATAATAATAATAATAATAATAATAATAATAATAATAATAATAATAATAATAATACTGAGAAAATCAGTAGTTTATTGGAACCTTGTCGTGATATTGATAGTTACAGATTTACTATTATTCATAAACAAAATAAATGGAATAAAATATAACTGAATCTTTATGGGTAAAACTGTGCTGCTTAATTTTAAATTTGATATTTAGATGGGAAAAAAATCCCTAAAGGAGACGGAAGCGTGTCAATGTATGAAGCAGACCAAACAGAAGCAAATCTATTATTATTATTATTATTATTATTATTATTATTATTATTATTAGTAGTAGTAGTAGTAGTAGTATAAGTATTAGTATTATTATTATTATTATCATCTCAGGTTATAAAACAATACCACCGGAAAACTTATAGCTCTATTATGAATAAACAGTCTGTTATTCCTGTGTTATTACTGTTACAGCAGCAGGCTGTAGCTGTGTCCTCTCTTGGTTTCTTCTCAGCTCTCAGCTGTACAACCGGGCTTCTCCTTTTACCGGGCCCGGCGCTCCCGGCCAACTCATATATCAAAACGACGGAGCCGGCAGGAAATTATTATGGGCCTTGCGAGGGGAAAAAAAAAAAAAGTTCCCACCGTGGTCATAGGAGCGCAGAGATGTCCGTCTGGTTTTTCAGGTTTTCCTCGGGCCCCTTTTTTCATTTATCTTGTAAAAAGCAATAAAAAATAAAAATAGAAAGAGAGAAAATATATATATATATATTTCCGATTTCTTTTCTGACTGTTCCAAACGGATTATTTTTCTAGCTGGGAAAAATAATTTTATAGAAAGAAAAAAAAAAGTGAACGTCTTTTACCTGCTTACACAGGAAATTAGATATGCTGTTGACAGCCCGGCTGGTAGAATAATATTGTAACAGAAACATTATTTTCCTGTGTGGCAGCCCGCTAACAAGCCGTTTCCACAGCAGGCACTTTCCCCCATAAACTCTACTGTAACTATATTCCCTTTATCCCTCTCGGCTCAGAGTTTTAAACTGTCATCCTGATTCTTGTTAAGCTTTTTAAAATGATTTGAATGCTTTGGAAAACGTGTTACGCTGTTTGGCACAGATGGCAATGCAAGGTTATTGTGCGCTTTTGTGTAAGCCATAAGGTAAACGGTAATAGTCCACAGAACTGTTGGCCCTATCTTGCCTCCACAGTCTCCAGTGTCAGGTCTGTATTGAAAAGTAAGATGGATCGCCACCATTTCTCCTCCTCACAGTGCTTCTTGTAACCCTAGGTTCACCCGAGGAGGCCATTGGCGGAGAGGCGTCACGTGACCACGGGGTGCCAATGTTATTCTACGAGGGTGTCAAGACCCTGTCAGTTTCTGAAATAAATATTGGGAAACGGCGAGATGCAAAAGGCGACCTACTACGACAGCTCCGCAATTTACAGTGGCTACCCGTATCAAAGCGCAAATGGCTTCGGTTATGATGCCAATCAGGTCCAATATCCCAGGGCCTCTCATGTGGAAAGCGAGTACCATCGACCCGCCTGCTCCCTGCAGTCTCCCGGCGGCGGCTCTGTTGCTCTGCAGAAGCCAGGGGAGATGGTGGCGGAGGGCTGCGACAGGGCCATTCAGGCGGCGCAGGCCAAGGTTCTCCCCGAAAGCAATCATCCGGCGCCGGTGCCGGTGTCAGGCCCACCGCCTCCCCCCTCGCTGTCCCCCGGCGGAGTCAGCCAAGATGCGAGCAACGGTTCCGGCCAGCCCGGTGCAGCCAAGAGCGGCTCCCCGACCTCCGGTACCCGCAACAAACAGATCTTCCCCTGGATGAAGGAGTCCCGCCAGAACACCAAGCAGAAACCCGCCAGTAGCTCCAGTTCAGGTACAAGCTGCCGCGGACACACAAACCCTGATAGTTACATTCAATACACTGGGGTGGTAGAGAGGGGTGGGCAGGTAAGGGTTTGCAGGGAGGTGGGCAAGCCGCAACAGAGATTTAGTTTGCTTCCTGGGAAGGTCATGTTGTTTAATTTTCTGAGCTGTGGCATTTTAGGTGAACCATTTGTTGTAACAAATCATTTGATGAAGCCACATCCTGCGAAGATTGGCCCACTTTTTATTGATGCTGTTAATATCCCACCATCATTCAGCATAAATGCAGGCAGCGGATAGTGGAGGGAAAAGCAGCAGATCCCTCCTTTTGTTGTCCCCATGCCCTCCAGCTGACCTGTCCCTACTGTAAACACACATCTCCACTGATCACATAATGTTCCCGGAGAGACAGCAAACAAACACACACAACAGTTGTTTCAGTTTCTCCTGCTGTTTTGATTAGAGGGGAAACTCAGTGGGTCAGTGTTTGGGGGGCATAGGGGCAGGCCAGAGGAGGGGTGGGGTATTTACTCAGAGCCAACCTAAAACGTTAAAGATGCTCATCTTCCCATGACCCGCTGTACATTTTGTGGCTGGTATTTTAAACATGTTTGCAGTTATTTTTTTCCACAAAATGAAACAATTATAGTTATAGGTTTTATTTTAAGGCTTAATTAATGAAGCTCTTCCATGCACAGAGCGATGATCCTGATGAGATCTATTAAGACTAAGGATGTGGTCACTCAGGTTTAGTTAAAAACAAAGTCATATCTTAGCATATTTGCCTATAGAAAACTGGTGTTCTACTATATTTCAGACACATTTGATGCATTATAGACAATATTGAGCATACAGAACACAGTGATTCACATTGGGCATCTCCTTATGTTCATATAACCTGTTTATGCATCCCAAGTCTCTTTGCTTAAAACTCTCTTTGGCTATTCTAAATCATAAGAACTAGAAAAGTCATTTTTCCTTTTGAATTCAACAAATTATGAGCTGTGGAAGAAATTAATTAGATGTTCATGTCAGTTAATAAAGTGCAGACCAACATTGCACTTTCATATAAATATATATATATATATATATATATA